>JADDOH010013370.1:0-37971 GCA_016648135.1 Agrypnia vestita | reverse complement strand
AACAGCTCTCCAACATTTCTTATGCCCATCAGTCGCGTATATTGCGGAGCCAGGAAATTGGTCTCCTTCCAACACCTCTCACGACCCTCTATCTTGCCCATAAGAATCAGTGTGAGCAATTCATATTTTTCTCCTCTGAGCACATGGCCCAAATACGATACCTTTCGGATTTTGATATTTGTCAGCAACTCTCTATTCACTCTAGCTCTTTGAAGAACTCTTGTGTTGCTGACCATATCCGTCCAGGATATCCGGAGCATTCTCCGATGTATCCACATTTAGAATGCCTCCAGCCGGTTCATGCTACTCACTTTGAGGGTCCACGATTCCACTCCGTACAGCAGGACTGACCATATATAACATTTGACCAGTCGCTGTCGAAGTTTCAGGTTAAGATTATCATCGCAGAATATCTGTCTCATTTTGTTAAAAGCAGCTCGCGTTGCTTCAATTCTGCAATTGACTTCGGTTTCTGGGTCGAGGTCTTCCGCTAGGATACTTCCAAGGTATTTAAACTTTGTCACTCTCTCTATACCAGCCCCTTTCAATGTGAGGCGTGCTCCCGTGTGATCTTGCCTACCAAACACCATGAACTTTGTTTTACTCACGTTCATGTTAAGACCAGCCTCATTAATTCTGTTTACGAGTTTGTTTGTAAGTAATTGTGTTTGTAAGTCTTCCATACTATCTGCCAGAATGACTGTATCATCCGCATACCTGATATTATTGACGTGTACACCGTTAACCTTGACCCCCAGTTCTATGTCATGCAAAGCCTCCTTGAATACTAGATCGGAGTATAAATTGAATAACATAGGTGACGATATACACCCTTGTCGGAACTCCACGTTTGATTGGTATAGACTTTGTTGATCTAGTTTCCAACTTGATGACAGCTTCCTGGTTCCAATATAGGTTTTTAATAATGTTAATGTCTTTGTCATCAATACCACGCTCTTGGAGCATCTTGATGAGGTCCGCGTGTTTCACTCTATCAAACTCGTGTTCCAAAACCACTCCTGAAGCCAAACTGGGAGTTATCCAAATCACATTCACATTTTAATCTTATTCGTGAATGTATAATCTTTAAAAATACTTTTAACACATGACTCATAAGGCTGATCAGACGATAATCCCCGCATTTTTGGGGTGTGGTTTCTTAGGGAGAGTGATGAATGTAGATTTAAGCCAATCTTGGGGAATGACCCCCGTGTCATAAATAATATTAAACAGCTTTAATAAGTACTCAATATTTTTGTCGTCAATTAATTTCAAAATTTCGGTAGGTATTTCGTCCGGTCCGCAGGCTTTTTTATTTTTACTTTTAGAAATAGCATAGAGGATTTCAGATTTCATTATTGCTGGTCCAGATTGTAATGCATTCAAACAGACTTCAGGTCTGTTATCGTCAAAAAGTGTACTTATATAGTTTTCCCACGTCTTAGTAATATCAGAGTCATTGAAGATCAGATTATTAGACTCATCCGTTAGACATGCGGGTGTTCGTTTTTTATTCAGGCCAGACAGTTGTTTTACCTTTTTATGTAAGTTGAACGCATCGTGCATTTCGTTTAGTTTCTCTAGTTCTTCGCATTGCTGTTTAACCCATTCCTCTTTTGCTTTTCTAATTTTTTGTTTGACTAATCTTTGGATAACTCTATATTTATTCGGATCATATATATAAAGAATATATAACTTAAAATCATAAAATTCAATCATCTACCAATGTCTACAGCCTTATATCTTATGGCTTATCTTATCTCAACCTTAATTTCAATTTTCTCCCCCTTTTATATTATACAAATTATACAAAATTTTAAAATCAGATGTTTATATAAATTCTAAATACCAAAATGTAACACCAAACAATGTCAACAAAATTATATAAATTTAGGAATAAAGAATTTCAATAGCCTCCCTACAGAAAATAAGAAGATAACTGAGAACAAATAAATAAAAAAGAACACTACAACAAACACAATTAAAAATAAATCATTCTTAAACACACACATGATGAGTAAACACGTAAAAGTGTTAAGTCCCTCCCTTAGCATAAGAGTTTGTCTTTTTTTGGAGAGGTACAGTGAATAAAATTTACGTATTAACTATAGTTTTAATTGACCAAAATAAAATAAAATGCAACAAAGAGTAAGTTATATATATAAGTTAAAAATACATCAAATAGATGAAATTACACTGTGTATATTGCTTGTTTTTTACTCCTTTTATATTAACTCGTGGCGTCTGCTTGCTTGCTTGCTTGCCGGCTTGCCGGGTGAAAAAACTTTGTATCGATTTTTAACCCTTTTCCCGTGATCCAATCTGAAACTTGGCAAGTAGACTCGTGGCGACGATCAAGAAGATCTATCAAATTTTCCTTAAAAAAATTAATAATTATATTAGGTCCTTACATATGAAATTGATGTTTTGCCGTACTGGTAAATTTGATCTCAAATATCTTCTTTTTGGTTAGGAATTCCAAATCCAAATTTATACAGCTATTTACTCATGTATTTGTGTTTTGAAAATTATAATTCATTTGTTTTTTCCTCAATTGTTTTTCTCTTTGCGTCACTCAGTTTACAAAATGAAAACTTGAAATATCGCGTTATTTACGAGTACGAGTTCCACCGTGGCACCAGTGCTGCAGAAACGGCTCGAAGGATTAATGATGTGTATGGCGACGGTGCCGCAAAAGAAAACACAGTGCGTTTTTGGTTCCAACGTTTTCGTTCTGGAAATTTCGACCTGCAGAACAAGCCCCGTGGACGGCCGGAGACCAAAGTTGATAATGAAGAATTGAAGGCTAATGTGGAAGCGGATCCATCGCAAACCACATCCGAGTTAGCTGCAGGCTTCGGTGTTAGTGATAAAACTGTTTTAATCCACTTGAAGCAAATTGGTAAGGTGAAAAAGCTTGAAAGGTGGGTACCTCACGAATTGAGTGAAGCAAATCAACAAACGCGCGTTGACTGCTGCGTTGCAGTACTCAACCAGCACAATAATGAAGGGATTTTAAATCTTAAATCTGGCCATATGATTACGGCAGATGTCTATTGTCAGCAACTGCAAACCATGATGGAAAAGATAGCTGCTAAACAACCGAGGCTGGTTAATCGCTCTAGGCCACTGCTGCTTCAGGATAACGCTAGACCACACACTGCACAACAGACGGCTACCAAATTAGAGGAGCTTCAATTGGAATGTCTAAGACATCCACCGTACTCTCCGGACCTTGCCCCAACAGATTACCATTTTTTTCGAAATTTAGAAAACTTCTTGCAAAGGAAAAAATTCAACTCCGATGGGGCAGTCCAAACCGCCTTCAAAGATTTTATTGATTCCCGTCCGAATGGTTTTTTTAGTAAAGGGATCGATGAACTACCTATGAGATGGCAAAAGTGCATAGATAGCAATGGTACATACTTTGATTAAATAAAAATATTATAATAAAAAAAAATCGGCTTTATGTTCCTCCCATACTAAACGCCAATTTCATATGTAAGGACCTAATATTAAAATTTCGGATTTTTAGAATTTTTTATTGGTTTTTTCAAATTATCATTAAAAAAGTTTGATTACTAGCACAACGGCGGCCCGATAATGTCGCGGAATATTTTCTAAATTTGAATTACTCCGACGGTATACATAATAGGTACTTCACTACGAATGTCGAAAATCTAAATTGACTGACAAATGTTTTTAGAATTTAATCTTCAAAGCACGAAGTGTCTTATCAAAGCTCAAAACATCTGACATTTTTGAAATATATTAAATTACTGCATGTTTAGTGTTATGTTGTATGTTTTAATTCGTCTTTAATTGTTGTTACATTTTACAAAGTAGCCCATAAAAGTAGCCCATAAAAACTTGGTTTTTATGGGCTACTTTTTAAAAAAAATTAAAATCCATCAACAGTTCACACGTTGGACTAAGAAATCACTCGCCAATAAATACGCAATCCATTTTTTAAAGCGTCGCTGTTTTCAGTTTTGCCAAATAACTCAATTTCAATTGCCGTGCAACAACTTGGCGTATTTTTTAATATACTTCCACGTTCTCTTTGATGTGCGCTTATGCGCGTCCCACTTAAACACGTCCCGGTGTGTTTAGCGATAACGACGGCCAGGTACAGACAAAGCGGTATGTTTAAATACTACCTGTACTTTTGTTTCCTACTTTCTTTAGTACCTACTTTGCACGCAAGGTTGATATTTTATGGAAAGGATTTTGGGATTCATTGTAAAATTTCATCCGAATTACTAGCATTACACTAGGATACGCCAGGAATATTTACTTCAACAACTTTCAAAAATTAGTAGACATGGTATATTCTCTCATGGTTGGAAATGGCGAACGTCACATTGTGTAAAGTGATCACTTAAGCCAGCCGCACGATAGGTCGTAAACCCTATGTTCATTCAAAGACTTCTATACCTACTTTCCCATAAAAATACAGTTTCGTCTGTGTGAGACATCTGTAATATACATTAATTGAGTACCACATCTATCAAATTTTTGGAAGTTGTATATATGTCCAACTTGCACATCTTGTTTCGTACGCGAGTTGTATTTGCACAACCGCCATCTGTAGTCGAAAGCTTTTTCCTTCCCACAATCCAATACAGATGTCTCTATTGATAAACAGAAATCTTTATTTTAATCTAAGTTTTTAACTTAAGCCAGCCGCACGATAGGTACAAGAACAACCAAAAAGACTTCCATACCTACTTTCCCATTCAAAAATATAATCTCTATGTTACATCTATAATGTATGTCTTCATTAATGATATGTTCTTGGGGATAAAATCCAGTAGGTATTGTGTTCTTGAAAAATTTAGACATACTTTTCTTTTTACTCCCTTTATATTAACTCGTGGCGTCTGCTTGCTTGCTTGCCGTCGAAAAAACTTTGGATTGATTTTTGACCCTTTTCCCGGGATCCAATCGAGCTGAAACTTGGCAAGTAGACTCGTGGCGACGATTAAGAGGTTCAATCAAATTTTCCATTAAAAAATTTAATAATTATAGTATAATTTCGGATTTTTAGAAATTTTATTAGTTTTTTCAAATTGGAATCATTGTAAAAGTTTGATTAGCAACGGCGGCCCGATAACGTCGCGGAATATTTTCTAAATTTGAATTACTCCGTCGGTATACATAATAGGTACTTCACTACGAATGTCGAAAATCTAAATTGACTGAAAAATGTTTTTGGAATTTAATCTTCAAAACATGAAGTGTCTTATCAAAGCTCAAAACATCTGACATTTTAGAAATATATTAAATTACTGTAAGTTTTGTGTTATGTTATATGTTTTAATTCGTCTTTAATTGTTGTTATATTTTACAAAGAAAGGGAGTACAATAGAAACTTGGTTTTGATGGGTTACTTTCTTTCATTTTAAACAAGTACTTTTAGCAGTAATCCGCTGATCACGTGTACGACAATCATCAAAGTGTTTAATTTTTGCGAAGCGCTTGTCGTGTTAATGAAACGAAACCCGCCCTGTAACTCCCGGTTAAAAGTTCCACCCTTGACATTACCAAAACCGCCCGACAGTTATTTCACGGCTTAAATTCAAACACGAAATTGTTCATAAATGGCACTCGGGGTAGGTACCGCCCCCGGCCGGGGGAAGTGCCTGATTTACATTCGCTCCATTTCAAAAGGGAGGAAATCTCGACGCTGTTTCATTTTGCGGGGGTTGTTTTATTTCAGGAGCAATGTGTGGTCGGAGAGCCTTTGCAAGTCCTTTGTGCGGCGCCGGATATGTGGAAGGCTTCTTTCAATAAGACGAATACGAAATAGCAGCCCGTTACGTCGCAGCCCTTTACTTGTGATTCTAAAGCCATGTATTCACTAGGGGACAAATAGCGCAGCATTCCGCGCGGCATGTCGCATGAATATCTACGTTCATGTTTCGGAGACAATGACGCGGTCATTTTATGTGTACACACCGGGACTCACATATCTTGTCGCGGAAATGTCACCCGATGAGGTTATGATGACAGCTGCGGTATCTATTTACACTTCGTCATTTAGCGAAAACGGGGTTCCGTGCAATTCGAAATGTTTTTTTGGGTCGCAATTTCAAATTGAAGAAGTTTTACTGTAGTAAATTGAATATTATTAAAAACAAGGTCATTTTTGCAAATAATTATTGTATTATTTGTTGTATTGAAATGTCGCCCTATGAGGTTATGATGAAAGCTACGTATCCATTTATGTTAACGAGTTTATCGAAACGTAAGAGGAGAAAAAGGTGGTGGATGCAAAATTATTTACTGCAAAGAGACAGAAGGACGGATATTCTATGCGATCTTCGATCGATACAGCTCGATGAGTTCAAGAACAATTTCGTTTCCCCAGATTGTCATCTTGAGAGATACAGCGCATGCGTATTCACTTGTAAACATACCACGTGGTACTGACGCTCCGCGTAATTTTGCAGTGAGCTCGCTCGGGTACCGTGCGCATGGCAACGTTGCCACGGCACGTAGAAATGCCGCGCTATGTTGTGCGCGACGTCGCGGAACAGTGCACGACGTTGCAACGTCACGTAGACTCTATGCCGCGCGTGCTGTTGAGGGACAATTTGTCCCCTAGTGAATACATGGCTTAACACGTGGAGCGTGGATGATAGTCATTTATTTTCATTTTTTTTTCATTTTCATTTATTTATTTCACATTTATAGATGACAACATTTTATAGCGTTTACAAAAATATATAACCATGTTTCATTGCTGCTGAGGGTCTTGGCAGCAAAGTAACACTACATTAATTCGACGCCCTGCCTGCTACACTAGTATTTTAGTGTATTACAGCAGACAGCTCTTCCAGTAGGTACAGTTTATGTGCAGGAATATTTATTATTTATATAAAGCAGTTATTATATGAATAAATCTTAGTGCCAATAAAAAATAAAGAAATAATAATCAACTACTTCTTAATACAATTATTAATACAATTAATACAAATAATCTTAGTTTTTAGCACTTTTGTATTGAAAATATTAACGTTTTTCAGAGCCCATGGCCCCTTCGTCAGGATACAATATTGTGTACTTAAAAAATTAAATATAGACAATGAAAATATTTAAAAAGTTATATATGGAAAATGAGTAAGGGGCGAAGGGGCCATGGGTTCTGAAACATGTTGATATTTTCAATATAAAAGTGGTGAAAACTAAGTTTATTTTTATTAATGGTATTAATAATAATAATTAATCATTAAAAAATTTAAAATAGTGTTAATTATATATTATTGACATTAAAAAAATATGTAAATTAGATAGTGAATCAAAGAAAATATATAAAAGATGTTGAAAAGATTAAAATATATGTTCATATAGGTACGAGTATTTTTCAAATTTTGCTTAGATCTCAGGTTTTAATAAGTTTTGTGCATGCTTTCTTCCCTTTTTGTGGAGCCAGAATTTCACTTTTTAAAAAAAATATGCGAGACTATGGCTAAAAGTTTTAGTTTTGTGTTCAGAACGTTGAATTTTTCGGAGCTTGAAGAGATGAAACCTTTGTGTAAAATGTCAGACAGGTAACGCGTAATAAGCATCATTAACAACACAAGTGTTGAAGGTGGAAAACGTAAAAGTCCTGATGAATAAAAATGAAAGAAAAATCTGAAATAAATGATATTTTCAGGAAATGGCAGAATCGAAAGGAATCGCTATCGAAGTTTCTCGAAAGGTAGGCACGAATCTAGAATCAACTGGGCTATTTTTGTAGTTACTGGAAATTTGAGCTATTACCCACCAAAGACACTTTAGCTGAAAATAGGTTACGTTTACAGCTGTGTGCTTTTCTTTCAAGGCGAATTGAAATTCTCCCGTCAGGTAGGTAAATCAATTTTTTTTTTTTAAATAGAGATGCGAACACGGAATTCGTGTCAAATCAATATGCTTACTATTTTCAAATTAAGCTAAACGCTTGTGCTATAAAAATAGGACTAACTTGCTTGTCTGGAGTGAGATTCGAACCTGCGACCTTTGAATTGCAAGAGATCAGTATGGCCAGAGTGACAAGGATAGTGAAAGAGCGAGTTATAAAATAATATTTATTAAATACGTTTGAATTTAATTTAAATAGTGGCAAAAACGTCTAAGTGCTGAAATTTGTTTGCTAATCTAGGAATATATTTCGTACAAAACTCCTTTATGTACAGATCCACAAATTCATTTAACACAAACTATCACCACATTGACATTTTCAACACAACAATAAGAAACATAAAACAAACAATATCTACACTACCGCACCCAAACTAATTTGTACATTATATCTTCCCTTCTAATCCCGTCCCACATTCCCCTCCACCCTCTCCATTCGCTATTAATGTATGTTAAAGTAAATTTTTAAATTCAGTGGAAAATTTTTAAGATTGTTTTGCTGTTAACTTTTCCCAGAACAAAATAAATAAATAAATAAACACACAAATACACACACTCACACAAACTCACTATTGGACATGTTTTTTCTTATTTTTTATCGATTGTATATATGTGTTTTCTTGTAATTGGCCCAAAACTCTGTACATCAATTATTGTTTTTTTTTCAAGATTGATTAATTATATGGCTGTAAGAAAACCAATAAATGAAAATAAAATAAAAATAAAATAAAAAAATGTTAGCGTAACTGTTGCCCACATTTTGTATATTGGAGTGAGCATTTCACGGTGTTATTATAGATTCAAAATTAATTTTGTAAGAAAATTTTGAATATGTTGAACTTCAAAAAACCTAAATTTTTTGGAAGGTTGAGAAAAAAATTAGCAAAAGTAGTGCAGAAGTATTAAAACTGCATTATTTTTATTAGTGTTACGATATGGTAAAAGCAGAAGAAATTGCACAGGAATTGTAATCGATGGTTTTTTAGCACTCCACAGTACAGTACAGTAAATTGGTATTATTTTACTGTTTATTATTTTACTGTCAAATAAATACATAATTTAAATATATGTCCCAGAAATTATAGTCATGCACAGCTTTTTGACGCCTTGGCCCATAATACGAGCAGCTTAACAATTTTAAGTTACCACAATTGAGTTTAAGCATTTTTTCTCAATACTATGTTTTTCAAGCTGGTATTTTTGACGGGTTACAGCTAGTTTTTATAATAATATGGTAAAAAGCTTCCAGTATTTATAGCAGGTACATGAAAATTAACTAACTGTAACTGGAACTGATTTTTTTTTCAGTTACAGTAACAGATCAAGGGTGTCTGTCTGTTAACAATACTTAAATCTGAAGTCATCTCAATTAGCGAAGGGAAAAACTTCATTTCAAAATGAAGACTACAAAACACACACGTTCACCAGTTTGAAGACTACAAAGTGTACACTATAATTGTAGTACTACGAAATGAAGTGAAGTAAATGAAGTGAAGTAATGAAGTAATTGTAGTATTAATGAAGTGAAGTAATTGTAATAATAATGAAGTGAAGTAATGAAATGAAGTCTTTTTTTCCCAAATAAAAATTTAGCGAGCTAAAAAAAAATAAAAAGGTCAACGACAAAAATATTTAAATAAATGACGATATTTTCTCCAAAGTAACATTTGGCGACCTAAAAAAAAAAAATAAAAGGTCGCCAGACAGATTTCTTCGTTCGATTCCAAAAAATTTACACTATTTAAAATGTGTTTCTCATACTTTCGATAACTTTGAAGTGTATGTACTTTGTAGTGTTCGCTTTGAAATGACGTGTACTATTTGAAGTTTATACTTTCAATAACTTTGGTGTTTGTAGTTTGTAGTGTGCACTACACATCAAAATGTGCGAAGTGTGCACTTCAATGTAGTGTAGTACTACATTGTAGTAGTGAGTACAGAGCGGACCCATCACTAATCTCAATATAATTTTCCGGGCTATTTTTGCTCTTGATGATAGATTCGAGGCCTGATACAGAATCCAGCAGAAATGGTCCAGAATTTTCCACAAAGATTGCGTAGATGCTATTTATTGGTCGAGCGTCATTTCTTAAAAATCACTTAACGCGTTATTTGATGTTCAGCTGCCTCGAACACAAGACATTAATCATGCGCTGGGAAGTGGTTATTTCGATCTCGCGCGATCCGTGTTTGTTTTAAAACATTAATCTCGCACGACTTTACGCCGCTTCGTAGTGACCTGGTCTCCGGTTAACAAAGAACACGTGGGATGGTCCAATGTAGACAAGACGACAACCGCCTCATCGATCAGTCCGAAAATATACGATCCGATCATAATAAAATACCACGTGTGAACACCCGTCGGCTATTTTAGTTATGATTCATTGTTATAATATTACAAATGAGACATTAAGAAGTGTTCCTTGTAGGGACTCACAGGAATAACTATGCGTTAAATTCACCGTTAACACGCATGCATCGCCTTGGAAACAAATTTTCCAAATTCGTAGACATTTTTCGTTGTAGGAGCATACCCAAATTAAATAATTACGTAGACTTAGGATATATTAATTATTAGAAAGAATTAATTACAGTTTAACGGCCTAATATTTTTTTCAATAAAAAAGTGGTATAAACAGAGTTTATTTCTATAAATTATAATTACTATCTTTTCTACTGGGAGTATATAATGTACTAAATTTCCAACCCTCCTCGTAAAGAAATTAATGTGTTTATTTATACGAGTTCAAATAATAACTCCTTAAAATACTTCTTGTCATGTGACCACGATGGCGCCGGCGCTAACCTACAGCCGTAAATCATAAAACTTCGTGCATATTTCAGTCCAACTTGTTCCGTATTCCTCCGCTCAGTTAGAAATGATTTCATCAAAATGACATCACTCCAAAGCGGCCGCCCACCGATACGCCGAACATTTCGTTTGAAATCCAGCCCGCCCCGTTTTTTCATGGTCCAAATGTCAAAGTAATCTTGCACACCCGGTGGGCCAAATTTGCAATAAACTGTATTATAAACAAACAGTTTTAATATTCCAGGAATAGTCGCTGTGTTTACGAGGACTGACAATAAAGTTCGTAGAAAAAAAAGTATTTCAATCACGGAACTCACTTGTTCGTTGTCTTGTACGCGGATACATATATCATTAATCACGCAGAAAGAAATTTCATATATTAATAATCATATATAATAACTTAGAAATTTTATACACAAGAAAAAAATTATACACAAAAAAGCACAAGGAATATATATATATATATAATCCACAACCAGCCACAACCATCCACCGGTGGTTATGATGGTGGATAGCCCTTGGTGTCACATCAAAAATATGTGAGTTTGGTGGGGGTGGCTGAGCGTAGGTGGGAGTGGGTGCCGAAAATGTGCTTTCTAGCACATTGTTTTGTTATGGGAAGGCCGCAAATGCTTCAGATTGTTTCAAAACAGGCACGCCGACTGTGTCGGTGAGTCTAGAAGGTTCCAGAAAAACCTGCTCTAGAAAGTTCTGGAAGGAGAAGGTTCTAGAAAATTCCCGAAAGTTCTATAAGGTTCTAAACTGAGTGGCGGAATGTATCGGTGTGTCTAAAAGGTTCCTGTACATTCCATAAATTTATTGAAAGTTCTGGAAGGAAAATGTTCTAGAAGGTTCGCGAAAGTTGTATGACGATCCAAACAGTGTATTAAAAAGCTACGCGTGCGAAGCCGCGCGGGCACAGCTAGTATTTAATATTTTTTAAATATTGTGTCACGTGTCGTGGCAGGAATTAATAAAAACGCTGGAATTTAATAACGGATTTATTAATTACTGATTAATTAATTTATCAAACGTACCAAGTCGCTTAACCATATTAAACTTTACGCTATTATCTAAATTATACTATTTCGTAAATATATCACTCGTAAATAGACACTTTATAATCGCTTTAACACTTTATTAACTATTCACTAGAACATGCCATCCAATTTCCGCACGTATTATTCGCTCAGGTTTATTTCGCTACCTAAGAACTTTACAGATATTCACTGTCGAATTATCACTAGGCCTTCGTTTCTTTTATCGCTGTCAAGCGTGCTATTTATATCCGGCTACTGCTGATATCGAATATTCCTAGGATTTAGGAGAACTTTCTCGTGGCTTCTAGGCCTCTATAGATGCTTCTCGATGCTTCCCGAAAGCCGTAGATTACGCTAAGCAGTTTTGGAATCTTCGATGGTGTTGTGATAATTTCAAACATCTGTCACTTGACATGAGTGCGTGATTCTTTTTAGCCTCGTTACAATAACATAACCCGACTTACACGTATTTATTTTCATGTTTTTTATAACTATTTCAATTTACCACAAAAATTAATTACTTACCTAGATGTTAAAATGGGTAAATTTACCATTGGAAAGTAGTAAGAATTATAATGATCGTTAATTGGATGAAATACTAAAAGAATATTTATTTTGTTATTTATTAATAATCGACACTAATTACTGGGACAGCCACTATTGGAACAGCTGCCTGCATGGCCTAGCAGCAACCCATCAACGATAGCCGATCTATTAATTACTAAGAAACACCTGAAATATCAACTCTGTATTTAGTATACTTACAGAGACATTCACATAATTATAGGCAATGACAACTCAGTTTACAACACATGAGAAGAAAGGTTAATTAATATATGGTCATCAAATAGGCAGCTATAAATTATAATTTTAGTTTGATAAATTATAATTTAGCCGGTCCTCGTAGCCCAATAGGTACGACACTGGCTTCTCACGCCGAGGATTCCGGATTAGAATATATATATATATATTCTAATTATATTGAAATTGATGTTAATTTATGATATTTCACTAAGCACTGTATTCACACTCCTTGAGATAATCCAGAAAATATTTCCCGTCATCAAATGCTCAATCATTTCTGCTCGCTTACAAAATTTAGTGACGTGGCAATAACGCCACCTTCTGGCAAAAATCCGAAACCAATTGACTTGTCAAGTTCTGATAGGTTTTTAAAAATGTCTACAAAGACACTTATTGCACGGTCACGTTTATCGACACCATTAATCCTGAAAAAAAGGTCTTTTCATTTTATAAAATATAATGTAGATGAGGCATGAATATCTTGTCATTTAAACTAGAAAATTATATCACTTTTTGAATGGGTATTTGTGTTGTAATTATTGTCCCATTTTAATGTTTGTCTGAGATCATATTCATTTTTTTACTATTTTTCTTTTAACAGTTTAAAAGTTTAACAACATCAAAACAATTAACAAGGTGTAAGCTGAATATTGATAACGAGCCTGTGGAACAAGTCATGAGCATCAGATATTTAGGTGCAGAAATCTGTAACCACAGCGATCTGTACACCGAAGTCCGAGAACAAGTAAATAAAGCACCGACCTTATCAGGGTGTCTTAAGAAATTGGTCTGGAAAAACAAAAATATGCATATTTAAAGTAACCTATTATGAAAGCGAACTGTTGTAGCTTAGAGACGCGGGCTGACACTATCCGCACCAAAAGACTCCTCAGAACATCTGAAAAGAAGGTACTGAGATCCATTACTGGAAAAACTCTACGTGATCGTATCTGAAATGCAGACATAAGGAAAACCTGCAAAGTAGAGGACATAGCACTACGGAGTAGATTCATAAGGATATTGTGGAGAGATACGTAGCCGGAACGGACAATGACAGACTCGTGCATACAGCAGCGAAAGAAATCCCCTCTAGACGACGCCTACCAGAAGACCACCGAAATGAAGGGGAGATGAGACCTCGTCATCCCAGGAGGCGTATTTTTCTGTATCACAGATCTAATAAAAGAAAAAGAAGAAGGAATCTATTTTGCTAAAAACGTCACTGTTTTTGTCTCAACGCCAAAAATATTTAATACTCGTCGAAGGTATTTCGTTAAAACATTATAATTAAATTTTTCGCAAACTTTTAGGGGTAGGTGGTACACAAATTTTTTAAATTCATTAGGTTTTTTGTCGTGATGATTCACTGCTTGTCAAATTTGAATATTTTTTGAAGAATATACATACCTACTTTAAATTATTTTATACCTACATAATTTGAATTTTTATTAAAGGTATTTTAACCCGTCAACAATGATGGACTATTTTTTATTTATTTACAAATTTACATTATTACTTGTATATTAATAAGTCAAAAAAAGTGTGTTGGTGGGAAATCAATGTAAAATACTAAAAATGACGTACTTTTTTATATATTTCAGCCGCCAGTTATTTGGAACGCTATTTGGAATAGCATAGCGTCTTGATAACGTTGGTAATGGACATTATTAAATAGGCGAATATGCTTTTTTTCATATACTTCATTATTATTTGAGCCGTCTGGTTAGTGGATTAGTGACGGACATTGTTATACAGATAAACAACGGTATAGAATTATAATAATAATAATAATAATAAATAAATCTTCAGAGGGCGCCATCTGGCACCCTCTGAAGATTGTTTGATGTAAATCAGAAACAAGGTTTGAAAGGAGAAAAGTAATTTTTATTTTATTACCTATATCATTGACTCATTTTATGTCTATCTGTGACCAAAGGGAATTGATCACTTCAGATCCATTGAAGGATCACACTGTGATTCATTTTGTGTGAAAGTGTGACAAAGGGAAGTAAACTCTTCAGATCCTAAGATCATTGTGATCAATAAGGATAATCTCCTTCATTGTAACTTGTCTTATTTGTTATTGCCTTATTTGCTTTCCACAAATTACATATATCACTACATACAACAGAAAATGGGAG
This sequence comes from Agrypnia vestita, assembly GCA_016648135.1. Taxonomy (NCBI): domain Eukaryota; kingdom Metazoa; phylum Arthropoda; class Insecta; order Trichoptera; family Phryganeidae; genus Agrypnia; species Agrypnia vestita. Next base: position 23,266 of record JADDOH010013370.1, on the reverse strand, counting down.
AAGTCGTCTGGTAAAGACGGACTTCTTCATCCTCTTTTAATTGGTGACCAAACACCAAAAAACACTTTTTTAAATAGAGATGCAAACACGGAATACGTGTTGCATCAATATTCTTACTATTTTCAAACTAATCTAAAAAACCCTGTGCATTGAAAATAGAACTAACTAGCTGGTGCCCTGAAATAGGTTCGATCCACCGACTACTATCACAAGGCTAGCGCCATGACTACTACACCAACAAGCTCTTCATATATGTATTAGAAAAATATATGTTAATAAAATAAATTAAATTTTTATTTATTTTAAATAAAATTTAAATACTTCTTCTTCAAATATAGCAAAATTATTTTGTGGTGACTTAATTATAATTTATATAAAACTAGCTGTTCGTACCCGGCGATGCACGGGTTTAGGATTAAGTTGAAAATATCGCCTATGTTACTCGCGAGTCCTAAAGAATAAGTTTCCAAATTTTGAGTCCGATCGATCAAACGGTACAGATTTGTATCGAAAATGTGTAAGGGGGGGAAGGGGTAAAATAATAGGGGGGAAATATCGCCTATGTTACTCGCCGAGTTCAAAAGAATAAAATTCCAAATTTTGAGTCCGATCGGTCAAACGGTACAGATTTGCATCGAAAATATGTCAGGGGGAGGGAAAGGGGTACGAGAATAGAGGGAAATGTTGCCTATGTTACCCTATTAGTCGTTAAGAATATCTTTCCAAATTTTGAGTCCGATCGGTCAAACGGTACAGATTTGCATCGAAAATATGTCAGGGGGAGGGAAAGGGGTATGAGAAAAGGGGGAAATGTTGCCTATGTTACCCGCCGGGTCCCAAAGCATAAGTATGCAAAATTCGAATGGAATCGGACAAACGGTGTGGATTTGTATAGAGAACAGACAGACAGCCAGACAGATATTGAGTTTTATAGGTATAGATAACTTTGTAAACACCACTTTCTTATTATTTTAAATCGAAGTATAGATAGTCAAAATATTGAAAAAATCATGTATGGAAAATTAATAATATAAAATACCTACTTAACATGATTTTTAAATTAAATTTTTATTATCCTGACGAAGAAGCCATTGGCTTCGAAACATGTTGAATTTTTTCCAATAAAAAAGGGGTGTTTACAAAGTTATTTTATATAAATTATAATTGAAATTAAAATAAATTAAATTTAAATAAATATTATTATTGATCTTCTCTGTATAGTTTTCTGGGATATTCTACCGTGTGTATGTGACCTCTCTAAGACCTAAGCCGACCTAAGAACATTATTATTAAGTTCTGCAGTTTAAGTGTTATTTTAAATATGGCAGCTGTTTCGGCTTGTAAGGCCATTATTGTACAATGGATGTACTACGTATAATCGACTTATTTATAAGATTTAAGTTATCCCTTCCCCTATGGATAATTATATGTTTTCGGTGAAGTCCTATAATAAGAGTCTTTTTTCCCAGGCACTTTACATTAAAGATTCTTTGGTTTATAAAATTCTATGTTATTCTTAATTATCAAAATTCACCGTTTTACTTTGAATTTAAATTTACCGTGAATTACTTTGAAATTGCCTCTATTTAGTTGTTATTATATTTACACTAATGAGATAATTACTTTAAATATTATTTTCATTTAATGCCTTGATTTTGGGTATCTTAAACATATAAAGTGGAGAGAAGATCATTTCAGTGACTATTTAATAGAAGTATATTTGGATCATTTGTGCGTTTATTTATTTCAAGTTGTTCAAGTAAATTCATTCTAAAACCTTTGTTTTCTATACGTAAAGGTGTTGGCGCGGTATTACCTAGCAGGACATCGTTTTCTATTTAATAAATTTGGTGCAAATTTTGAATCAAAATTATTATTTTTGTAACAGTTTTATAACAATCAGTTTTTGTAAAATTTTAAAATTTTTTTTTAAATTCCACGAGCATATTACATACATTTATTGGATATCATCGAATTTTTATACGACTGCTTATTAAGTAATGATTTCTTCTCCATCACAAAGAAGAGAGAGTAGAAACATATTAAATTGGAGATGTATCGAATGTTTATAGAGTGTTGTTAGTGAAGCTGTGTGTTTATCCAGCCGAGGCAAATCAAATAGATTTTTTATTACGGAGACCGCTGCGAACACGCATTGCAGCTATGTTCAATCATCACTCCAGGATATAACTATTTTCTGATCCCATGTGACGATGATCTACTATGCTTGGACTGTATATACAGTATTATAATCTAGCGTCACTATCCAATATGTAGACGAAATACAGATAAATATTTTCTTAACTGATTTTAAAAACGTTCTATCATTTTATTTGAATTATATTGAGACGAATGAATTTTTAGTAATCGATGTGATTTACTGTAATGATAGTTCAGTCAAGGGAGGAATATAGTCTTGCGAGATTATTAATGTTTTCCAAATCAACCTGTATAGAAACACAGTAAAACCTTTACAAATTTAGAAATAAGCAGAAGTACCTACCGTTAGGTATATTATTTTATTTTATTTTATTTATTCGTGGGAAACTAAGAGTACATATTAAAATCAGATTAAACATGATTATTACATGTTTTAGAGACCATCTTACAAGTTTCCACAGAGTTAACATGTTATATATTAACATACAGCAACAATAACTTCAGTAATACAAAAGAAAAACAAAAAAGTGAAATTTTTAAGTTGCGAACAAACTATGAATGTCAAATAATTTAAGGTAAAAGGGGAATCAGAAATGGATAGGAAAGGACAGATCTACTTAGTAAAAAGGAGAAGAGATAAGGAGAAAAGGAAGTGCTAAAGATATCTGACAAATATATGTTTGTAATAAAGTAACTCTTATCTGGATATTCAAGAAAAAATAAAAACTTGCAGAAAATCTTTCTTTTGAACATTTTGAAATATAATAATTGTATTACGTTTATCATAAAATTTCCATTTATTTAGCTTTATACGAACGGGGATATATTTCATCAGAATTGCGTCAAGAGATAATACTAGGAAAATGAATAGGCAATGAATTTGTTTCTGAATTTACATGTTTCATATTTATGCATGTGTACATGTCAGTAGTTCTCAATCTTCAAAGTTTTGAAAATATTCCAGAATAATATTTTTTTGGATTTTTTAAAATGTTATTTGACATGTAATGAAGCGAATAAGTTTTTAACATTTAATACAAGTTCCTTTTACGAAAATCCAGTGTTTTGCAGAAGATACACAAGCGAAAATATGCAAAGTTTGATGTAGTTTACCTCCATAACTATTGATATAGGATATTGATGCTTGAACATTTTCGACTCATTTATTTGTTTATATAATTTATATGTATTTGCAAAAAATTCGAAATTAAATGGCAGAATATTATGAAATATTAAAATCTGCATAGTATGTTTATAATTAAAGAGTTAAGGTTATTATTATGATGGTAGGACATATTTTTTAATTTCATTTTTATTTTTTAACAAATAGACTGTCAACAGATCATTAATGACCCTAGTAGATGGTCCTAAAGTAACATTAGAGTACAAAGTAAGAACATTTTGTGAAATTTTTGAAAATTACATAATTACAATGAACCTTTTGAAAATGACATAATTACACAATACACTTCTACGATAAATTAATAATAAATAATGGATAAATAATTTATAATAAATTAGTTTTTATATAATACGTAGTACACTTTTATGATAAATAAAAAATAGATACTGCCTTAATTATAAAATGAATTTTAAATAATATTCAGAAATAAAAGAGTTTAGGTTGGTATTACGGTCGTTAGACATTTTTAACTGTAAACGGTTAAGGAACTTTTTTATACCAACCGTATGTTTTTCCGAGAAACGATTCTCGACGTTTCGTTGAATTCATATTCAACGTCATCAGGAGAACGACTTGTACCGGCGGAAGCACAGGACGGACTGATTAATGCTTCCGGGGGCGTAAATAATATGCACTTTGTTGTGGAGTGTTCACTTCTTCAACGATGGAGGTCGCCAGTGTGCAATATATACTGGTTGCGCCAGTTTCTGCGACATCTCTCAAAGGTTGAATCAATGTCGTAATAAACGTCGAGAATCGTTTCTCGGAAAAACATACGGTTCGTTTAAAATAACCATTTACAGTTAAAAATATTCAGAAAAAAAATGTCTTAGTGATAAATAAATTGTAAATAATATTCAGTATAATATAAAGACTATTACAAATTTAAAATTCAAAATTACTGAGAAGCAAATATTCAGATTTGCAGAAGCAAATATTCAGATTTGCTTCTCAGTAAAATATACGGTTCGTATAAAATATCCCTTTTATATAACACATAAGTATAATAATTTTTGTGATTGGAATATTATGAGATATACCTACGTCTTATTTCAGTTTCTTTTCAAAATATATGCTAAGGAAAAATTCATGCTTCTTGTTCTCACTGGACGCCCATGGTTACCCCCTCTGTAGTCTAAATGTATAATTTTAAATGGATTATATAGATGATATTTCATAATTGTTGTCTAAAAACTTTCAGTATTTACGATAATTTGAATATTGTGTCTTGATGTGAAAAAGCTTGGGAAACGTAAGGTACACGTGATGTATGTTAATCTTGTAGAGGATTTTTGGGATACAGCTCTGATGGACTGTTATTTTCAGGTAATGGATTCCTGGAACTTCGGTCCGAGATAAGGATTGTGTCGAGCCTACCCGGGATTTCGTTCCCGGGGATTCGAGGATCTTTCGCTTTCTCGAATCCCGGGAAAATTAATCGGCGACTCGAAACTTGCGGATTGAAAATGTACATAAGATATATTTTTTAATCTAATCTATTCTATTGTTGGTGAGTGTGACATGATAGGTATCTAATCTATTCTAATTTAATCTAATCTAAAATCTAAAATACATTTTAAATGTATTTTAGATTTTAGAGATTAGATTCTATTTTTTTTTATATTGAGCAATGGCTCAAAATTAAGCCAACATGAGTATTTTCTGTGGCAGAATATTTGAAACGATTAAAAAGGACCTCCTGATATGCCTTTAAACGCTTTGATATTTTTATTAAAATAATTTGTCCTTCAAAAGTGTAGAATATTCATAATTTTATATCATATATTTACTGCCTAATATTACGTGCCTAATTGAAATAGTTAGACGGGTTTTTTCTTGTGTTATGTGTAGATTATTAAATATACCTAGTAATGTATATACTGTCAATTTATATGTAATATATTTTCATAAATGTTCTATGTATTGTATGCCTCTATGTACTATGCATATTTATTTAATAAATATGTAATAAAATATTTTCATTTACTTATAAATGTGCATTTACATTTACACATCAATATCTAGAGAAATATTATAAATAAGCTGACATATTATGTGTCTACCGTATTGCTCGTGCGTGTTACAGATTGTTAGTATATGCCACCGGCAGTTACTGAAGACCAGTGAAAGAATTTCGATGTGATGGCATGGATTTCTTTTAATAAGACAAATGTTTTTGCACACATAATATGTGTTAAATTTTTTTAAATTTAATTTTTTTTCTATAATTCAAACGAAAAATTAACATCTTCTTCAAATGTAGCAAATTTATTTTGTGGTAACATAATTATAATTGATCAATTAATATTTTGATCTATACTTCGATTTTTAAATATTATTTTTGTTTTCCTGACGAAGAAGCCATTGGCTTCGAAACATGTTAATTTTTTTCAATAAATAAGTGGTTTAAACAAAGTTAATTTATATCAATTAGAAAAATTAACAAATATAGAATCCCGAGAACAGAAAAAATCCGCAAACTCAGTTCAATCTCTAGTTCAAGCTGATCTACACACAGTCCCAAAACTGGTCTCGATCGCAGAATGTTATTAAAACTCTTGCTTATTATATTTTCATGGAGAAGAATATTCCGAGAAAATATTTATTACGTTAGAAAAAACTTCTTAAAGCGAATATTATCGAAATACAATGCTTTAAAAATAATCATAAATGATGTTGAGTCTTGGTTGGTATTTTGAAGTGATTTGTTCGTATTATATTAAAAATAATTGGAAAACGTAAAGCTTAATTAATATTCGGAACACTAATTGACGGAAAGAGAAAATGAGAAAATTTGCGAAAATTGGTAGCTCTCTGAAATTGCAAAAACCCAATTAGTGACTGCAGATTAGAATTATCAGATGCAAAAATGTTAAAGGACGACTATCTATTATGAAATCAAGGTCATTTGAATATCTTCCACTTTAATTAATATTACAAAATTTAATGAAAGAAGTCATTAATGTTATTGCGATAGATGGAACTTTGTGCGAGCGGCTCAACCAATCAAAAGCCGAGAATGAGCGGCACGGCTCTCTTCCAACGTTCTATCTTTGACCGTTCAACTATTGGCAGCATTAAGTCTCATATGATTAGTTTTGCCTGTAACTTCATACTATCTAATAGTATTGAATAAAGTTCAGAAGTACACAATAAGTCAAACGGCTGCAGGTATATAAGACGCCGCGGGTGGCCGAGCGAGCAGTTTTTTGCGATATATGACATGAAGGATCCATTTATCATGTACATGCTTACCAATATCTTTTGATATATTCTCAATTGACTTTATGCTGGTGAGCTTCTTCATTCTATTTTCTAAAGTAACGAAATCCACACTTTTTAATCCTCTGCACATATGCGAGTATATTCATTTACCTCTACACAAAATTATTTTTTCTTGTATATTTCTACCTTGTTAGAGTCTACATACAAATTCCTTTCTTCCCTAGTCACGTGTCGTGGCTAGGGAGGAAAGGAATGGAGAGTACTGGAAATTAATTGAATAAATTAATAGCGATTTATTAATTAATGATTAATTAACTATTCACCATACAAAGTCACATAAAATGAATTAAATTAAATTAACGGTCTTTTTTAAATTACACTATTTCGCACTAGGATATCACTCGTAAATTAACACTTTATTATCGCTACGTAACACTTATTTTAAATTCACTAGATCATTCCATCGAATTCTCAAACGTATTATTTATTTCGCCACCTACTTCGCTCGATTATTTCGCTCGATATCTGTCACTTGGCAAATTACAACCGGCCATCCCGGGCGTCATGTCGCGGCTCGCGCGCATTTTGCACGTAGGTAATTAAACTGCCAAACACGACAACTCTCGCGCCGCAGCCTAGTTCCGTTTTTATACTCGAAAATGAGAATTTTCGTAATTTCTAGAATATTATAGTGTTTAGGAGAAGTTTCTCGTTGCTTTTCGGTTGTAGATCATTATAGATATCTGTAGACCGTTCTCGATGTTTCCAAAGTGTTATTCCAAGTGACATATTACCAGGGGTTTGAACAGTGCGTAAATTATTTTTAGGATCTCGTTACAATACTAAATTCTCATAATAATATTACTGTATATTCCACTGAAACGGCCAAACTCTTTTTAATAGGACAACATTCCACGTTGTACATTTTAATTAATATTTAAAAAAATCAATTACTCTCGAATGAATAATGAAAAATTTTAAACCACATAAAAAACCCTTCTTACCTAAGATATAAGTACCGGCGAGCTTTCGATAAAACAAACTATATTAATAATCTCATATCTAAGTGCTGATACTACCTATTTCTGGGGATGAAATCAGGTTGCAAAATTCATCGTATAGTTTTACGGCTTAGACGATAACATCTCCTTTGTTCGAGAATCACCTCGGGTGATCTGGGTTGAGTATGTAAAGCACTAGAAAAAAGGAGAACATTTTAAGCTTTAAGAAAGATATGACCTTCTTTTGGATAATAAAGGGTGTTTCAGTAAGAGGGAGCCGATTTTGATTATATTTATTTATGCGCGCACCTCACTCGTATGTGCGTTTTATTTTCTTACCGCCACCTGTTGGTGAAATTTGTCATTTCCATAAACCAGTACAGATGTCGCCGTCAGTGATGAGGTATCAGTATTTTTTATTGGAGTTTAAATTATTTACATTAAACCTGCGTAAATTAAACATATATGAAACTTCCCAAATTTGATAGATGTGGTAGTCTATCATGGGTGGAATTGTTGTAATTGTTGAAGAATTGTTGAATTACATTGTATAAAGTGAAAACTTAATCCAGCTGTAGAATAGGTCGAAAGCTCTGAATACCGAAAAATAATTCAATACCTACTTTCCCATTAAAAAAAAATAGCTTGGTCTCTATGAGACACCTTTAATATATTTTGATTAATGATGTCCCCCTGGGCATAAAATCCAGTATTGTGTTCTTGAAAAAATTGAACATATTCAAAACATTCTGATTCTTCATTTATTTTACGTGTATATAAAGGTACATATTTTCGAAGATTATTTCAATAATTAACAATTTTTCATAATGAAACCTAACTACCTATATAAAATATTACTTTAAATTATCCCTTTTAATGAAGACAAAGCGTTTTAAAATCATCGAAAAACGTAAAATTTGTTTGCAGATTTATAAATTAAAAGTTTATTACTATTGAACATTTCTTAACAATTTAAGTACAGTTTTATTATTAGAATACTAGCTTTAAACTCATAAGAAAACATACTCTGCGAAAATATAAATATTCAGAAAGTATTGATTTTTCCTAAGACACTAAACGAATTTAATGGCTGTGGCCTGTAGCATAATGCTTATATTTTCTTAATTATTTTAAAAAACCTTCAGTTTATTATTTTTGTATAAAAACAGAGGTTTTATCTATGTTATCGTTCTCTTAAATGTAGTTTTGTACATACATTTTGATATAAATGAATAATAAAAATCCACATTATCCAAAAAAAAAAACGAAAAAATGCATTTGCAGTGAACGTCTAGCCTTAACATTAGTACTAATTGATCGCAGTGCGTTAGAATAACCCAATGTTTAATGGCAAAATTTTAACAAGCTTTATGTTTTATGTACCATCATCGCTTTTCAGAAACATGCCACGCTTTCACAAGTGATCTCAGCAGGGCAGCCATTAAGATACCGAATATTTTGGCCACTAAATTTCCTGGGCGAAGAATTCCAAACGAGCTAATGATGATTGGCCACCAAGATGTTGTGACTAAAAGCCATTTGATTCTTATTTTGGGGCTACGTTAAAGAAAAAAATCTATGCAAATATTCTGGCGATGATTCAACAACTATAGGACCATCAACAGAAAAGTTAGGCAGAAATAGAGCCATAATTTTGCCGTTAAGTGAGGGAAAACTAAGTTTAAAAAATCTATGTCTTCCGGAAAAACGGAGGCAGACATTAAAACGATATTTAATGGCATATTCATAAATATTATACTATGCAAAAATACCAAAGTATACATATATATATTTATCAGGGCTTTGAATGGAATTGAACCAAAAATTGGAAGAATTTTTTTTATCAGAACGAAAACTAGAGCTGAGCCGAAAAAATCAAGTAAATTTATCTTTTAGTCCACTTTTAAATATGTTCCCTCTTAATAGTAATATTCCCTGCGAAATCCCACGCCCTATCCCACTATTCCTTTCTCCTTCCTTTCACCTTTCACACTAGTATATAAGCACATATTTTTTTAATGTTTAGGCAGTTAAGATTCTCTCTGAAGAAGCTACGGTCGGAACCAGGTTGGATTTGAAAATAAATATATGTGGTGTTTAACTAAGTTAGTTTTATTTATTTAATTATTTGTAATTTTCTTAAGAAAAACGTTGAGAATCTTTTGTCAGGATTCGATCCTCCATTTTCACAGACTACTATTGGGAAAATGTTTCACTAATAATGTTCGTTATAACACCAGCTCTGAACATAATCCTATTTAACTGTGTGCTCTAGATCAATTTGTTAACCGGATATTAATTCCGACAGCGGAAGATGTTTCCAAGCCGTCTATGCCGTACTAACATATTAAATTGCACAAAATTATATTATCAGTGTATTCATATATGAATAAAAAAGTATCAAGCACAAAAATTTGGACATATTTGTGTAGAAAGCATCCAACGCACAAAACGCTAAAAATGACTTATGTACAGGTTTGAACAACTCAATACGTTACTTTTGTGTGCTGAAAACGTCAGAGCTAATTTATATTTTTTTTATAATATTACTAGCTGGTCGTACCAGGCATTTCACGGGTAAAGGATTAAGTTGAAAATAAATTTGTGGGGAGAAACGAAGGGTCCATTGTTTTGGAAAGTCTCTAATCAAAACAATGTTTCCATTTAATCAAGGCTGGGTTGGAAAAAATGTCTAGGGAAGAAATGTGGATATTGAAACATGTTGATATTTTCAGTAAAAAGTTCATTAAACTGTATTTAGTTGTACTGACATATTCTAAGTTTATGTAATTTTTAATTCGGGTATTCTTCTACAATGAAAATGTCTACGAATTACGAGAATTTGTTTCAAAGGCGATGCACGCGTATGATATTAAGACATGTGCGCCGCACTGTAGACGACGCCGGTGAATGGAACATACTTCTCCAACACCACATCTCAAAGACATCGATCCGCCGACCCTATTTTGCCTTAAGCATATAAAATACACACATCAATTACCTTTTTCCTTATGCATTGTTGTATACAAAAGACGCGTCGGCTATTTTCATGTTGGTTTTCATAGCAATTTTTCACGTTTTTCCGCACCACGCGTGCTTCGCAACAATTAACAAGTGATTTGTTACAAGTTTCGTGTAAGCTCCGTAGTGAGAATGACAATTAATTTGTAGATTTATGGATACTTACAGAAGATTAGTATTTATGCTAAGAATTTTTCGCTCATTTCTTAATTAACGAAAATCATAATGAAAAATGCTCAGAATATTTTTATAATATTTAAATTTTTCAGAAACAATATAATAAATTTTATTCACGGAGAAGAATATCATATACATTAAAAAATAATATTGGTTTAAAAATTCTAATTAAAAAAAAAGATATCTCATTACCAACGACGACATCTATAAAATTTTACGGTCTATAAAATTAACGTAGATAACATCTAAAATAGAGATAGAGACAAAACATCCAACATATAAAATTGATAGAGGTGGTAGTCTTTAATTAATGTATTAGGTCCTTACATATGAAATTGGCGTTTAGTATGGGTGGAACATAAAGCCGATTTTTTTTTATTATAATATATTTATTTAATCAAAGTATGTACCATTGCTATCTATGCACTTTTGCCATCTCATAGGTAGTTCATCGATCCCTTTACTAAAAAAACCATTCGGACGGGAATCAATAAAATCTTTGAAGGCGGTTTGGACTGCCCCATCGGAGTTGAATTTTTTCCTTTGCAAGAAGTTATCCAAATTTCGAAAAAAATGGTAATCTGTTGGGGCAAGGTCCGGATAGTACGGTGGATGTCTTAGGCATTCCAATTGAAGCTCCTCTAATTTGGTAGCCGTCTGTTGTGCAGTGTGTGGTCTAGCGTTATCGTGAAGCAGCAGTGGCCTAGAGCGATTAACCAGCCTCGGTTGTTTAGCAGCTAGCTTTTCCATCATGGTTTGCAGTTGCTGACAATAGACATCTGCCGTAATCGTCTGGCCAGATTTAAGAAAGTTATAGTGAACGACACCAGCACTAGTCCACCAAACGCTCACAAGTAACTTTTTTGGAGTCAATTTTCGCTTGGGGCATGGTTTGGCTGGTTCGGCAGGGTTCAGCCATTGCGATGAGCGCTTCCGATTATCGTACAGGATCCACTTTTCATCACAGGTAATGATTCGATTTAAACTCCCTTCATTATTGTGCCGGTTGAGTAATGCAACGCAGCAGTCAACGCGCGTTTGTTGATTTGCTTCACTCAATTCGTGAGGTACCCACCTTTCAAGCTTTTTCACCTTACCAATTTGCTTCAAGTGGATTAAAACAGTTTATCACTAACACCGCAGCCTGCAGCTAACTCGGATGTGGTTTGCGATGGATCCGCTTCCACAATAGCCTTCAATTCTTCATTATCAACTTTGGTCTCCGGCCGTCCACGGGGCTTGTTCTGCAGGTCGAAATTTCCAGAACGAAAACGTTGGAACAAAAAACGCACTGTGTTTTCTTTTGCGGCACCGTCGCCATACACATCATTAATCCTTCGAGCCGTTTCTGCAGCACTGGTGCCACGGTGGAACTCGTACTCGTAAATAACGCGATATTCCAAGTTTTTCATTTTGTAAACTGAGTGACGCAAAGAAAAAAACAATTGAGGAAAAAACAAATGAATTATAATTTTCAAAACACAAATACATGAGTAAATAGCTGTATAAATTTGGATTTGGAATTCCTAACCAAAGAGAAGATATTTGAGATCAAATTTGCCAGTACGGCAAAACGCCAATTTCATATATAAGGACCTAATATTTGGTGAATGTTACATTGTGCAAAGTGATAATTTAAGCCAGCCGTACGATTAGTCGTAATACCTATAAACACCCAATAGACTTCCATACCTACTTTCCCATATAAATAACTCTGAGACATCTATAATATATCTTGATTAATCATGTCTCTGGAGATAAAATGCAGTAATGTGTTCTTGAAAATTTTGAACATACTCAAAATATTCTGAATATTTAATTATATAAAAAAATGTCTCTTTTTGGAGAACAAATGAATGAATCCTTATGGTTAAAAAGACTAGATTTTTTTAATTAAATTGTGGGGTCAACGTCCCGTTGACCCACAACAAACAACAATCAGCGCCTTACAAAAGGTTCCCATGAGACACGAGTTACACCACCCTTACAAAAATTCTGACACGATGGAATACACACAGATAAATGTCAGACCTGATAAATCCAAAAACGCTGACACGATGGAATACACACAGATAAATGTCAGACCTGATAAATCCAAAAACGCTGATCGATCAGAATACACGACGATGAGTCGAGATAGAATTCGCTGACAGGGCAGGTTCCACGCCTGGCGCAGATACCGACGCTGCATTTCCCACGTCGGTGTGCACGTACGCATGCAGACACAGGATATATAAGCGGTACATTGGCACACAAAGGGCAGTTCCTCCCTGGGCTTCGCGGCAGCGCTACTCGTCAGCCTTCACTCGCTTTTTATCTCGCACCGCATCTCTCCGCTCAGCCTCCGTGGCTTAATGGACGCTACGCCAACTGCCTACGAGCCTTCATCGATACATACTCATCGGTATTCACCCATTCTTTACCTCGCGCCGCACCACTCCACAAAATCTCCGTAGCCGAGCATCCAGCTCTTCCAACCGTTCACCGTGACGTCACACACCGCGCTCAGCTGTCTACAGACCCACGTGTACAGCCGCTCCACTGACGTCCAACCTTATCAGCTGAGGCACCGAGGAAACTTCGTCTCCAATTACACCATTTTTATCTCGTTAAAATAAAAACTACATTAACACCGATTGCGTTTATCCATAAAGATATGTTTTCCGATGTGAAATTCGGAAATGGTGACTCCTTCACGACATCTTTCTACACAACATGCATTAATAGTGGGAGCCGGAAAACGGCTAACCCACAAAATAAATTAAAAGATCTAAATTTTAGGCAATCATTATACCAGCTTACATATATACTTTTGATATCTGATACATTCTTATATTATTAGAGTAATTTACATTAAAATTTGATTACCTGCGATTTCGTATTTCATTTCGCACAGGGCCTTTTCATTGTCCCGAAATATTAAACGCGGTCAGTAAAATGTAATAAATTTGGTCTGGAAGTTAATACTCTACATGAATAATTCAGGACACAGATCGCACATACTCATATGAAAACTTTATTAATTTTTATAAATTTTATATCGCATTTACATTTTAGGATTTCTCGTTTAATTTACTTAAAATACATAATCCTTTCAAAATCTCAGGACTCTGTTGCCGAGTTAACGTATATTTATTTTACGAAACAATTTTGTTTATTAAATTCCATGCCTCTCTGCGCTGGCACGGGTTTAGTTCGCGAGATAACTCTCAATGGGAATATTTAAATTCGTCAAAATTTTATTTTCATTCAGATAATATGCAGATTTATCGCAATTTACTACGAGGAATTCTGAAATTTGCAACACTGGGAGAGGAAATAAAAATTATTTTTGTGAAAGTGAATCGAATATGAATAAAAAATTAACAATTTTCCATTAACAGATTTCCATTTCCAAATTAACAGATTTCCATTTCTTCTATCAAGGAGTATTATTCTTTAATGCTCTTCCCAATGAAATGAAGACGGAAAAAATTACAGAAAATTCAAGACTAAATTGAAAAATCTTCTAAAAAAAACCATCACAATAACGCAATGAAAAATTCTTATAAAAAACAATCTATATATACTTTTAAATGTTATTACAATACCTTCTTAATTATTAATTTTTATTACTTGATTTAATGTTTCCTTGTGTATATCTTATTTACTTATTCTAATGTCTCACATTTTTGTTTTCTTATATTGTTTATATCTTACTTACTTAATTTAATGTCTTAATTTTAATAACTTAATCTAATGTTTCTTTGTCTAATCTTACTTATTTAATCTAATGTCTTACACTAACGATTTCATTAATAATAGATGTATACATATATGACAATGCCCCCACTTTTAAACACGACAATAAATTCTCATTTAAAAGTGGATAAGCGTGTAATATAAATGTGTATTAATTATATTATATTGAATACACTCTTAAGTTTGTACATTTACCAAATAAATTTAATAAAAAAAAAAAATAAATAAAAAATAAAAAAATAAAATACAAAAATATTATTTATGTTACTTGGAATAAAACAACTAAAAATTACTTTAAAAAAATATTTTTTGTCTTTGTGAACGTTGCATTGTGTAGAGTGATCACTTAAGCCAGCTCATACAGATTGTAAGCCCTGAGCCATCGTATAAGAGACTTCCATCCGCTTTTCTCATGCATAAAAAACTAACCCATAAAAAACAAGTATTTATTATACTCGCTTTCTCGTTTGCATTGTTTCCAATTTGATATTCTATCAACATACAGCTGACTGATCGGACCCATGGCTCGAGTCAGACTAGTTGAAATAGGTTTCGCACCTTCTCCACGCATCGGGCTCCTTTCTCATTTGTATGTAATTTCGTAAATCCCAAAATTATACTACTAATTTAAAATTATAAACTAATTTAAAAAAATTAAACGAAAATTTGTTGGATAATTTTTATCGTCGCCACGAGTCTGCCTGCAAAGTTTCACCTCAATAGGATTATGGGAAAGGGGTTGAAAATTGATCCAAAGTTTTTTCGGCAGACAAGCAGACGCTACGAGTTAAAAAAAGGAGTTAAAATAGCTTGGTTTCTGTGAGACTTCTATAATTCATCCTTAATTAATTAATCATTCCTCTGCGGACCAAATCCAGTAACTTCGTTCTTAGAACATACTTTCATATAAAACATTGGTAAAAAAGTATATTTTGTTTCCAGTGCTTCATTCGTCTCCCGCATTTTACCTCCTATAAAATGTGACGAAATATTCTATTTTTAACGTACTGGGGAAACCTTCGATAAAACATGTTCTCTGTTAAAATGTTGGGAATCGATTTGTACTTCCAGGTATAATAATTCTCCATACTACGGTCCCATGTCCATCAATTACGAAACATTTACATATTTGGTCTACCACGAATATATTAATATATAAATACCCGATTAGCCTGACAGTAGTGAGCGGCCAGCCTTGATAAAGAGACAATTAGTGTTTTACTAAATTGTGAAATTTATTTCATAGTATATTTTTGTTTTTTGATTATCAACGAAGAATAAGATAACGTGACTAATACACTTTTCATGATAAATAAATTATAAACTAGCTGTAACCCGTCAAAAGGGACGGTACTTTTGCATTCCGGTGTCTAAAGAATAAATATTGATATGGTAGTTATTTTGTAGTGCGACATGATTATTTAAATTTAAACTAAATTAAAATAGTAATAATGACTTTTGTCAAAATATTTGAATATTTTTTTTATATTATTCCCCATTTTTTAATATTATTATTTATTTTATATTTTTATATATATTCTCCTGCTGTCAGTCAATGGTACTATGAACCCTGGCAATTGGGCTGTGCGGATTGAAATGGTTTGCATCTTTGCTAAACCCTAGTAAATTTTTGTCGGTACACGGAGAGGCGGCGATAGCAATATGCGTTAAGCGCCGGATCGGTTTTGCTGGCTCGGGGTATAAATCGACGTTACAAGACGACGGACGGACAGACAGACAGACAGACGGATAGACGGACAGACAACGAAATCTTTATGTTTGATAATGTTCAGAACAAAATAAAAAGTATCGTAAATTAAATATCTTACCACATCCCAACTCGCAATAACAGACATTCACTTACTTTTCATCTCCCCTTTTGTAAGACCAACTCAAAACAAAACTCCTTTATGCACAGATCCACAAATTCATTTAACACAAACTATCACCACATTGACATTTTCAACGCAACAATAAGAAACATAAAACAAACAATATCTACACTACCGCACCCAAACTAATTTGTACATTATATCTTCCCTTCTACTCCCGTCCCACATTCCCCTCCACCCTCTCCACTCGCTATTAAAGTAAGTTAAAGTTAATTTTTATATTCAGTTGAAAATTTATAATTGGCATAATTGTAAAAACCATTATTTCATATTTTTAAGATTGTTGTTTTGCTGTTAATTTTCCCTAAAACAAAATAAATAAATAAATAAACGCAAAATATTGTCACGGAATGGCAAGCCAGAGGAATTGCGCGCTGTCCGAATTCCTTGTAATATACCACAACACTATCGAAGGATCGAGAACGCCCTGTAACAATCTAGGGAGATCTACAACCTTTGGGAAACGTCTAGAAATGCCTTGTACAATCGAGAATCTTCTCGTAAAGACTAGAATAATCTAAAAAGTGCGAAAATTACACTGCGGCGGGAGTTCAGTTGTCGCGTGTGACAGTTCGATTCAGTGCGAAGTACGCGCGAGTCGCGGGACGACGCCCGGGGTGGCCGGTCGTGAGTTGCGAGGCGGCGGATGACGGGCGAGGTGACCGATCGAAGTACCTGGCTGGCCTTGAAAGTATATAATCGATGAATAATATGCGAGAATTGGATGGAAGTACGTGTTGCCCATGGCAAGTGTTCATTTACGAATGATATGTTGCGGGGGAGAGTCATTTGGGAAAAAGTGTTAGGGTTGGTTCGTTTTGAGAGACTTTGTTCTTTGAATGGTTAATCAGCCATTGATTGGTGGATCGCTAATTAGTTTCCGGTGTTTGAGTTCGTTCCTCCACGTCATAATATCAATATCTATTCTCTATTAATGATGATTTTTTTCATGCATAACAACCGCAACACTTAAACTTGGGATGTTAATGTTACTCTGTAACAGTAATAAATTTATGTTATTTTATTTTCAATTTGTTGAGCACCTTTAAAGATTGATGTTTTAAAAAAATATATATTTTATTATTTGTTTGTATCTACTTATATTCATTCACTACAACATATTTAACTATTCAATATACAAAGTCATCTAACACTATTTAACTTACTGCCATTCTCACGTATTAATCGCTTATTTCTTTCACCAATGAGATGAATAAATACTTCGATTGTTCGCTCAATATCCGTCGCTTCAATTATCGCACCTAGCTACCCTGTCTCGCGGCTTGCAGCCGACTTTGCAGTGTTTTCGCCTGTCAAACTCGACTCAACAACAAACGTGCCGCGGCCGGGGCTGTATATATATCCTAAAAAAATCATACGTTCGTACATTCTGGATTATTCTAGTGTTTTGATTCGTGCCGAAGAAGGCGCCACCGCTGGACATTCTTTTTGGTCTGTCCCTGCGCTCCTCGTCGTCTTGAATACCTATCGGTATTCGCGTTTTTTGGTTTTTGTACTTTGTAATTTTGGAAATGACGTCAGTGCTCCAGTTATTGTGAAATACCTACGGACTTGAGTGAAGCCAGTGGTAGTGCAAAGGGACAAGAGGGGTTTTCCAAAGTGAATTTTCCGACTTTGGGTTAGATCCCTACTTTGTCGGAAAAGCTCGGAAAAATCCCGGAAAATTCTGGATCAGGTGACAAGTTTTTTATCCTTGACTTTTTGTGAAGTTCGACCTTTGTTTCGTGCTCCCAGGGTCGGAAAACCCTGGGAAAACACTTTGTGAGTCAGTGTATAGCTTACCATAAGTGCGATATTTGCAACTTTCTAACCCTTTAAACTTTGGTGAATTTTTCTCCTGTTTCGTGTTCCCTGGGTTGGAAAACCTAGGGCAAACACTCTTAGTTGTTAGGTGTAGTTTGTAGTTAAGTAGGTATTTACAACTTTTTAGTGATTAGGCTTTTTTTGGATTTTTCCTTCGGTTTTGTGTTTTTAGGGAGCGCTTTCCCGATGAAAACACTCTGTTTTGTGTAAATTTCTCTTGTTTATTGTGCGATTTTTACTATTATACTTTGTAAACTTTGTTTTGTGTATATCTCGGTCATTTACCGACCAAATCTTGTCAAAAAAACTCCTTTGTGTCGGCCATTTTCCGGGCTATCCAGTTATGGCTAAAAAATCTGGAAAATCACCCACCCGAGGGGACCTGGAGGAACACCCTCTATTACAGAAGGGACTTACACCAGAGAGGGTCAGTCTGTTGAGGGAAATTATCACCGAGATGGAGCAGGGATTGACTCCGACTACTAGTAGAAGTCAATCCCCCTCCGGAGATGCTAGCGCCTTCGTTGGGCGACCGACAAAGAAGAAAAGGGCGGAATTAGAGGAATTATCTTCCATGTTACCCATTTCTGGGTCCCCCGATAAAGACCGGGAGATCGATTTTTTGGAGAGGGCCCGCGGTATCGCTAATGAAATCCAGACTGTACTAGCGGAAGATAAAGGTCGCATCACAGTTATGCATAAATCGAGATTGTCGGCTACCCCCGCCAACCTACTGACACTTGTCGCAGAAATGAACGCAGAAAACGCGCGTCTTAGAGGAGCTCTGGAAGAGCACAGGTCAGCTTTCTTTGTGAAAAGTCACAATGACTTTATGGAGTTCAGGACCAGCATGAACAACTCCTTTGCTGAGCTTAAAGTAAATTTGGATGAAGTAACCAAAGGAACCCCAGACGAGGTATATTCCGATTTCAAGAACGAAGTTACAGTTTTGAGGGAAGAAGTGAAAGAGCTAGCAAAAGGAATCCTGCAGGGTGCTCCTTCGACGCCACCAAAATCTTCCTATGCTGGCGTAGCAGCCGCAATAAAAATCCGAGGTGAAATGAGGGAGGTTGGGCCCGCTCCTGCCACCGTCATAATTTACCCCAAAGAGGCCGAGGGCACCTCGGCCGATGCTACTAAGACTTTAGTAATGAGCACGTTGAAACCTACAGATGACGGTTTCCGTCCGGTTAGATTGAGGCGCGTACGCGGCGCAGGGGTTTTACTTGAGACGTCCTCTAATACTGGTCTGGATTCCATTAAGGCAGCCAAACCAAGGCTTGAGTCTAAAGGTCTCTTGATGATAGAGCCTAAAGGCAGACTCCCCAAAGTTGCCATATATGACGTACCTAGGTCACTAGATGAAAATACTCTTTTGCAAGAGTTTTATGCAATTAACATTGAGGGAAAGATAAACGTGTCAGTAGAAGAGTTTAAGAAATCTACCAAGAGAGTCAGTATGTTCGGCCGCCGTGATGGCGACACTGTAAACTGTGTGTATGCCGTACTTCCGGCTATTAGAAAAATCATAATTGACGATGGCAGGATATACCTTAGGGAAGGCTGGCAATTTTGTCGCGTCCGCGATTTTGTGGGCGCTACGAGATGCTTTAAATGCCAAATGTATGGCCACATAACGCGGTCATGTAAACAAAAATAAGAGACGTGCCGACATTGCGCTAACCAGGGCCACAAGAAGAGGAATGTAAAAAGAAAGATGCTGAACCCCGGTGTGCTACCTGCACCCGGTTTAAAAAACCGGCAGACCATAGAACTGGTGATGCGGCCTGCCCCGCATTTCAGGCCGCTGTGGACCTATGTGTAAAATTGACCAACTATGGCTAATGAGATCATAGTCGGCCAAGTTAACGTTGGCCGTTCGCGCGCTGCATCCTTAGAGTTGCAGCGGGTGACTAGTCAATTTAACTTATCTCTGACACTGATTCAGGAGCAGTATACCTGGCGGAGCAGGTCTCCCGGGATCGAGGCGCCCCTCGTTATGGTCGAGGAGGGTGTTTCGCCTGGTGCGGGGATTCTGGTTGACAGTATTCGCATGAAGCCTCTGTACCTGGCACACCTCTCCGATAGATTTCGAGTGTGCGTCTCCGTCGTGCTTGGGGGAATCGAGATTTACTTTATCTCGGTATACTTCAAGTATGGTGACCCCGTGGGCCCCCACATCCTGGGACTCTCCCGTACCCTGGACAGCTTGAAAGGGAAACATGTAATGATCTGTGGAGACTTCAACGCTCGTTCTCCCCTCTGGCATGATCACTCTGGGCAGCATACCGGCTACGATCGTAGGATCGCCGTCGAGGAGTTCATTGCCGGTTACGGACTGAACATCCTCAACGAGGCCGGTTCGCTGCCAACTTTTGCGGGGTATGCCGGTGGTGAGAGTTTCATTGATCTCTCGCTGTGTTCAGATAATATGCTGGGACTCGTGAAGGACTGGAGAGTGTTAGATGGTGTCATCAACTGTGACCACCATCTGATCACTTTTCGTCTCTCGCGAGCCCCGGCTAGGATTGCAAGAGACGAGTGGATGTTCAAGTCCAGGGACGTGGATTGGGATGCTTTTGATTTGACTATGAATGAGGAACTGAGAGGAATATACGAAAGGAGTGCAAGGGACCCAACCCTAGTTGGTGAGCTCCTAAACGAGGCAGTAGTTAGATCGGCAGACCTCGCTATTGGTCGAACCCGTCCGAGCGGAAATTTTTCTGCCCGCTGGTGGTCTAATGATCTACGGGCGCTGCGTGCAGCTTACCGTCGAGCATATAGAAACTGTGGAGTTGCCCGACAGAATCTTGTATCTCCTACGGAGCAACAGATCCTCAGGGAGAATCTCCGTGCGGCCAGATCGGCTTACACGGTGGCGATCCGCAGTGCCAAACGAGCCCACTGGCAACAATGGGTGACCAAGGTAGGGAATGCTGATCCATGGAGGATTACGGGGCTTGTTCGGCGGGGTGGCGTCTCCCTCTTATCCGGAATATCCCTCGGGGGGAGGACGACGGAAGACCTGATCTCTACTCTGGATGGGCTACTGGAGAGGCTCGTGCCTCTGGAGCGGACTGAGGGGGAGGGGGACCACCATCGGCTTATCCGTGCCCTGGCCCGTCTCCCAACTAGTTTCATGCTGCTGGAGACACGAGAACCTCCCCCGGTAACGGAGGCTGAGCTGGATGCCATTTTCAGGAACCTTGGTCCTAAGAAGGCCCCCGGTGTGGACAAGATAACGGGCGTAATTGCGAAGAACGTATGGAGGTGTGCCAGAAATGAAGTTTTATTTGTGATTAATACATGTCTTAGTGTGGGGTTTTTTCCCACAGTATGGAAGAGAGGGGTGCTCTCAATCATACCCAAGGGGAATTCCAAACCGCGGTCTGATCCAGTTGCGTATCGCCCGATCACGCTCCTTCCCGTTTTTGGGAAGGTACTTGAAACGGTGGTACGCAATAGGCTTGAGAGAAATCTCTCGCCGGCCTGTGACCGTCAGTTTGGGTTCGTCAGGGGTAGATCCACAGAGCATGCCATGATGTTCACGCAAGAGTGGGTGAAGAATAATAGTAAGAAGTATGTTATTGGGATTTTCTTGGACATATCGGGTGCTTTTGATAACGCCTGGTGGGAGATGATACTCACCAAGCTGAAGGTCCGGCAGTGTCCGGGGTATCTTTTTGACATTGTCAAAAGCTACCTCGGTGATCGCACCGTGACCCTTAGTTATGGTGGTGTGTCTCGCACTAGGCCCTTGGACATGGGTTGTCCACAGGGCTCGGTCCTCGGACCAACCCTGTGGAACATCCTGTTTAATGACCTGCTGCTGTTGCCGTTGCCAGATGGTTGTATAATTATTGCCTACGCGGATGATGCTCTACTGCTCGTTTCTGGACAGACTCGCAGAGAATTAGAAGACAAGATCAATACGTCGATTGAGATGATTACTGATTGGTGCAAAAGAAACAAGCTTACTCTGGCGCCTTCGAAAACGGTTGATTTGAAGATGAAGGGTGGCTTGAGTCAGGTTAGAAATCCGATCGTGAAAATGGGAAGCACAAATATCAAATTTGAAAGAAATGTTAAGTATCTGGGAGTGACCTTTGATATGTCGGGCTCCTTCCTGACTCATGTCAAGACTATCTCCGAACGAGCGGGGGTCTTCTTCACCTCCATGAAGAGGATGAGCGTTGCAGAGTGGGGCATCCGTTCGCCTGCTATGCGACTAGTCTATAAGGCTACAAACGTGGCCCAGGTCACGTATGCTGCTCAGGTCTGGTCGCATAGACTCCGAACTAGGGTGGTCGCTGCAGCACTCAACAGTGGTCAGAGAGTGCCCCTGTTGGCGCTGACGGGAGCTTATCGGACTGTGTCTGGACAGGCCCTCCCAGTATTAGCGGGGGTGCTCCCTGCTGATCTGGAGGTCTTAGAGACCAGCGCTCGCCGTAATCTGAGGCGGGGCCTGGAAGTTGACTACTTTGGTAGGACTCTCAGGCTCCTGGAAAACGAGCGGACTGGGGAGTTGGGCAGACGAATTAGATTAATTACGTTAGAAGTCTAGCAAGAAAGATGGGACGCCGCCACCACTGGGAGATGGACCCATTCCTTCTTCCCGAGGGTGATGGTGAAAGAGAGAAAGGGGTCCGGAGGGTATTTTCCGGCTCTGGATCACTACACAGCACAAATACTGTCGGGCCATGGTGAGTTCAGGTCCAAATTACATGATCTTGGACTCTCCACTCACCCTTGGTGCGCCTGCGCTCGTGTGGCCCAGACCCCGGAACATAACCTCTGGGATTGTGCTCTGTTGAGGGATGCTAGAGAGGACTTGATTGAAGGTATAAACGGGCCTCTTGAGACAGGTCGGCATCCCACAAATGTCGACCTGGTGAGAAATGAGTCTAACTTTAGACATCTTAAAGACTTTGTTGGAACTTGGGTGTCCCGCTGGGAGATCCTACGGGGCCCTGCTCCGTAGATTTTCCTGAACCAGTGTTTGAACCGTCGGTGATGATTTCTTTGGTCACGAATCTTTTATG
>JADDOH010013368.1:0-15150 GCA_016648135.1 Agrypnia vestita | reverse complement strand
GTGGACGGCCGGAGACCAAAGTGATAATGAAGAATTGAAGGCTATTGTGGAAGCGGATCCATCGCAAACCACATCCGAGTTAGCTGCAGGCTGCGGTGTTAGTGATAAAACTGTTTTAATCCACTTGAAGCAAATTGGTAAGGTGAAAAAGCTTGAAAGGTGGGTACCTCACGAATTGAGTGAAGCAAATCAACAACGCGCGTTGACTGCTGCGTTGCATTACTCAACCGGCACAATAATGAAGGGATTTTAAATAGAATCATTACCTGTGATGAAAAGTGGATCCTGTACGATAATCGGAAGCGCTCATTGCAATGGCTGAACCTTGCCGAACCAGCCAAACCATGCCCCAAGCGAAAATTGACTCCAAAAAAGTTACTTGTGAGCGTTTGGTGGACTAGTGGTGGTGTCGTTCACTACAGCTTTCTTAAATCTGGCCAGACGATTACGGCAGATGTCTATTGTCAGCAACTGCAAACCATGATGGAAAAGCTAGCTGCTAAACAACCGAGGCTGGTTAATCGCTCTAGGCCAATGTGCTCATGATAACGCTAGACCACACACTGCACAAACACGGCTACCAAATTAGAGGCGATTCAATTGAATGTCTAAGACATCCACCGTACTCTCCGGACCTTGCCCCAACAGATTACCATTTTTTTCGAAATTTGGATAACTTCTTGCAAAGGAAAAAATTCAACTCCGATGGGGCAGTCCAAACCGCCTTCAAAGATTTTATTGATTCCCGTCCGAATGGTTTTATTGGTAAAGGGATCGGTGAACTACCTATGAGATGGCAAAAGTGCATAGATAGCAATGGTACATACTTTGATTAAATAAATATATTATAATAAAAAAAAATCGGCTTTATGTTCCTCCCATACTAAACGCCAATTTCATATGTAAGGACCTAATATAATAGAAATTTAAAAACAAAAAAGTATTAATGTAGAGTGAAAAGATATAGCACAAGCACAAGTATAATAAAATATAAGAAATGTAATTAAATTTAAGAATTCATTTAAAAATTTCCTATTATATATATTCTGACTATCATTATTAACACCCACACATATTAAATAATTTAATATTATTTACAGTATAAGAACTGAGGCTCCCTCGTCAGACACAAGAGTTCTCTTTGCTGACGAGGTCTACATGAATAAAAGAGGTAAAAAAAAAAGTCAATGTAACCCGTTATAATATGAGAATATAATGTCTACCATATATTATATATATATATTTTTTATAAAGTTTGGTAAAAAAATCAAATTGTGCGACTTAAAATTTATCGATTTATGATGCCAGGGTCTTAAAATTATTTCAAATTTCGAATTACCGGGGCTTTCGAATTATCGCGGTTTATCAACTTGAAATCAACATTTTGGGACTTGCGTGTTTTGATAACTTCGAATTATGGAGAATTTCGAATTAACGGAGTTTTAGAGAATTAGTTTCCCAAAATCTTTGCATATGCACAGTTTTTTTTGCGCTGCACGCCACTGCCGTGTAGGGTACCTACCTATGGTAGGCTGTGGTGACATCATTATTAGCGATCACGTCTGCTCTGCTAAGAACGCAGCGAAAATACAGCAAATGTGTCGTAAAATATTTTTTACATATCCGGTTTGCACGGCTAAGCCGGTTTATTTGTTAATATTTTGCTTTACCGTTTTTGGTCACTTAATTCACACTCAAACGTCACAAACTGGAAACGGGAAGCTGATAGCCAGCCTTAATGAGCTACCCTTAATGAATTCAATATTTTAGGTTTGGACAGATTGCTCACGAATTGTATTATTTTTTTAATGGTAATCAGCTGCAACCCGTCAAAAATGACGGTAAATTAGTTCGCGTCTCTGCTAACCCTAGAATATATTTATAGTATTTTTTTGGCGGTCTGCGGAGAGGCGGCCGTAGCAACATGCGTTTCGGATTTGCTGACCCGGGGTTCAAGTCCCATCTCCAGTCGATTTTTTAAGCTGTGAATTACGGGCAGTACACGAAGTTACGGGGACAGACAGACAGACAGACAGGCGGACGGACGACGGACAGACGGACAGACCACGATATTATTATGTTTGATGTTTTTCAAACAAGTTATAAAATTTTTAACTATTATATAATTTAATAATAACTATTAGATTATTTAATTGGGAGCGTATAATCGTTTATGTGAAAGCACTATTTAATTCAATTCTGAATGAAAATATAATTTTGAGCTTTTTTCTACTACTTTTATTCTATCAATAGTACACGTTTCGGACACGTCCGTTTCCATCTTCGGGTGACCGTAGACTGTAGAGTGTGGGAGTGTGTGTCTGATATCTAGGTTACGAGTCCAGTGGAAATGGAAAGGGTATCTGGGTGACATTGTGAGAAGGGGTGAAGTGGAGTAAAAGATGTGTATGTTTGTGTACATGTTGAATATATGGTTGTTTAGGATATTCTAGAAAGTTATTATTAGTAAGGTACCTTTTATATTTTTTCTTTCTTCTCAAATAGTGTTCTTATTTATAAATAATTTAAATGGATTTCCATAAAATGAACGCCTTCACATTAAATTTATATTTTTAAATAATTACATATTTATTGTATTACGCAATTTGCATACAACAGTGGTCTATTTACATAAGACATTAAATTCTGACCATACGGAAATATTCAATGATGTATAAAAATTTATGGACATGCGGAAAATATATACATAAAAAAATACCGGAAATCGGCGCATAATATTATACACGCATAGTTTATTTTCGTTCTTGCGATATTAACTATTGATTATATAATATTTGATAACACTTTTAAAATATCAGAAACATTACGAATTGTAACGTGATATGATGAAATGTACCTTTTAATATTCAAACAAATTTAGTTAATTGTATATACTTCTCTCTCTGTCTCTTTTTCTCTTGCTTTACGGTTTATAAACGTGAAAATGTTATCAATTACGAAAAATTTCCTGTTCTGACAGAATCAATAATTCAAGTTCAAATTTTTTTTAATATCAGGTAAAAAATACGATAGCAAAATACAAATATTTAACGATGACAAAGATACGCGTAATGGTGATGGAAATTTCATTGTTTAAGGGACAAAATATAGAAAATTAATATATATTTTTCGATGTTATCAGTTTTATATCTTTCTTTCTACATATCTAATCAGATATCTACGAACATGAAAAAATGACCCAATTTCATCAGGTTTCATCAGTGTATGGCGTAATAATGTAAAATTAATGAAATAATCTACTTCTGTATTCACGTCTATTATGCTTCGCTTTATATTTATGTTATTAAAAAATGTATATATATTTCATTTCTATGTTCCTGGACACTCCTTTTCT
The DNA here is from genome assembly GCA_016648135.1 of Agrypnia vestita. Taxonomy (NCBI): domain Eukaryota; kingdom Metazoa; phylum Arthropoda; class Insecta; order Trichoptera; family Phryganeidae; genus Agrypnia; species Agrypnia vestita. The sequence goes on along the minus strand of JADDOH010013368.1, from coordinate 11,795 downwards.
TCATAAATGGGGTATAAAAGCAAAGACAGCAATATAAAAAAAAATTTAATACAGTAATCGAGAATAAATAATTTATAATGTTTTGAATTCGAGATTTTATAGGTAACACCGCCTATTAATTTATAGGAAACATGATTTTGGAAGGGGAAGATACATAAAATATAGAATTCAATTCACTTTAAATTAGTAATCCTGGGTGAATTTTGTCAGTGAAGTTCAAAAAAAGGGCTTTAAATTTTTTTTGGACATTACTGTGTTTGCTTTTATACCCCACATACGTTTTATTGTCTGCTTTTTATTTCTGTATTTACTTTATACTTTATTTCTTTGGTCATATAGGTATATTTTTTTAAATAGAGATGCGAAAACGGAATGCATGTCACATCAATATTCTTACTCTTCTCAAAATACCACTTCTATTCTCTAGTACTATACTAATCTCTAGTCTAGTTCTATTCTCTAGTACTATACTAATTAGTCTATACCATTCTCCCTCAATAACCGTAGAGCTTGCATGAGAAGATGTATGAATGTAGTCGAAGCAAAATTGGTGTGCCAAGATAGAAGAATATGGCGTTCTATCATCTCTGCCTACTCCTGCGGGGAAACGGCGTGATGGTTAGTTAGTTAGTTTCTCAAAACAAACTTGTGCTATGAAAATAGGATTGCCTTGATGGTGTACCGGAATGTGGTCAGAGCCACCGACCACCAGATCACTAGGCGAGCGTCATGACCACTACACCAACAAGCTACTGTTTCTTTGTTCCTTCCATTTTAATTTTTGATCTATAATGACACCTAGCTACTTTGTAGATTCTGCCATTTATAGATTGTCGCAGAGTACGCAGTCACAGTTATCTATTGAGCATTTGGTATTATGTATTTTCAAGATAATATTATGAATGTAATGAATGTAAATGGAATATACAGGGTGTCCGGTATCTCGACGTCAAGCCGAAATCGGGTGATAGTGCAAGTCATAATAGTTATTTAAAAAAATTAAAAAACAGTCAGTTAAAACTGGGCAAAGTATTGATTTCGAATACTTGGTTTGGTCAAAAAGTGACATTTTCTTACAAGCTGGAGCAGTTGGGTTAGGACAAAAGTTTACAGAAGCATTATTCAGGATTACATAATAATAAAAAGAATTAAAAAAAATAAAGATTTGTTGCAACAGGAGTGAAAAGACCGTCACAGGGTGTAGATTTTTTAGATTTTTTTTAAATGCTTATTATTTTTAAAACACATGACTTAGATTTTTTTAAATATTTTTCTGATAACTATTATAACTTGGCCTATCAACCGATTTCGGCTTGGCATCGAGATACGGGACACCCTGTATATACATAGATTTATTTAGTGATAGAAAGTTGTAGTTAAACCATTTATTTTATTTTATTTAGGTCCTCGTTTGCTTTGAATCTGTGTTAAATGTAAAATAACGGTTTTTTAAATATTAATAACATAACAGTTAATGTAATTTGCATGTTATTAGGTAAGGAATTCGAGAAAATTGCTGTAAGAATTATGTTCTTACTATATTATGTAAATTCTAATGGCATGTATTCACGGATAATACATTAGTCTCGAAATAATTTCTGAGACAGAATTATGTTTTCAGTTTGCCGCCTTCCCCAAGTGCAATTTCGAAGTGAAATTCACTCATTCAAGTGAGATTTTCAGATCATTTACTCCTTTATATTGTTTTCACAAGAGTCTAAAACAATAGAAACTACACATTATCGAATTCTTTCCAATATTCTACACGAATTTAGAATCAGCTGAAATATTTATTCTCAAAGAAACCGTAATCACTGGAAATGCGGAGAACTCAGTCGATCATCCTCGATGCATCGCGAACCGACATTGTGTGTATATATGTAAGCGGTGACAGGGGGCGGGCAGATTCATTTTTACAAGCGACCATAGAAAGGTGTTGTACCAGAGACAAGCCCAGAGTGGGTCATTATGTGTTTCGATAGAAAAAAGTGTAGCGAATTAAAGAAGTATCTGTGTGGAATATTCTAGTTGACAATTAGTGTGAATTATAGAACCGTGCTCCGATGAAAGTCGTGTCCAGTGACTTTGTGTAGTAAATAAAAGTATTAATTGTTTTTAATGTTTCATTTGCCTCCCACTGCCACGACCCCGTGACAATATTCAATTCAATTCAATTTATTTGGTATAAAACATTTACATTACAAACATTTATTTAATTCGTAAATGTTATAATATTTCAATTAACATATACTCACATAAACAGTGTGTCCGGTGATGGATTCCTGCCTTGATAATGAGTCGAAAATATTCAAGCAACCATGACCTTATATCAATAGTTATGGAGATATGCAGTATCAAAGTTTGCATTTTTTCTTCAATATTTTCAAAATTCTGAGTTATTTTTTGCAAAAAGTTGAACTACAATTACAATAATTTATATAGATTATAATAAAATCATTTGCTTCAATACAACTCAAATAAAATGATAAAAACCTTGTAAAAAAATCTATTTAAAATTTTTGCAAGGTTTTTATCATTTTATTCGACATGTAATAGAACGGAAGAATTTTTCATAATCGATATAAATAACCATCAAGATGTTGAACTTTTTGAAGAAAGCGGCCCTCGTAGCGCAGTGGGTATGACACTGGCTTCCCACACCGAGGGTTCCGGGTTCGATTCCCGGTGAGGTCACAAATAAAGAATAAAAAAATATTGAAAAAAATGCAATATTTGATACATACCTTCATAACTATTGAACTAAAAGGTCATGGTGGCTTGAACATTTCCGACTCATTATCAAGGTAGGAATCCACCTGTAATGCTCCGAACCGGACACTGTTAAAACGATTCATATCAAAGGTGTAGGAGAATCCTGCTTCGGAAAATCCTCTCAGAGATTTTTTTATTATTTTATTTTTTTGGGAAACATATAGTACAATGTAATAAAAAAATTATATAATATCGAAGAAATATTCATTTAGTAGACCAGTGAAGTTTCCTCGAAGCTGGTAAAAAAAACTAAGAAAAAAATGATAAAGAATATGTGATGAAAGATTAATTATGATAATGCATAAAAGGGGAAGGGTGGGAAGAGGAAGGGAATGGGATTCAATTAAAGAAGTATTCAATTTATTTCAATAGTCATAAATGAGATTAAGGAGTTTCATTTTAAATAGAAGCAAATTGTCGATAAAAATGTCTAGGTTATTTGTAGAATTTAACGGATTGTATTTTGAAGTGGAACGAGTTACCAAACAGTTTTTTAAGTAGTTAGTCCTACCAAAGTTTGGGTACAATAAATTATTTGAACGCGTTGAATATGCAGGACAGCTTAAACCTATTTGCTCTAATAAATAGATATTTGGAACAGACCAATGTCCTAAGTGATATGGTCCAGTATAGTGGTAGCTCTTCTAACAGGTATAACCATCGGCAGGTTGGTCTTGTATGGAAACAATCTATCTTACGCTGTAATTATCAGGGAAGGATGGAAAAATAAGGAAGAGGCCTATATCCAGCAGCGGAAAGACGAAGGCTGATGAAGAAGAAGAAGAAGAATTATCAGGAGCGTAGAAACCAATTCTCCGCATAATTTTAGGATTATCGATCATACCGCGCAACAATCGACAAAAATGCGTAATCAAATACACGTTCCTTCTAATTTCTAAACTTGTAGCCAAGCATACCCTGGAGAAACTCGGTTGAAAGCGAACGATAATGCCCGTACTCTCTCATGTAGAGATATCTCTGAAACTTAATTTGTACTTTCTCTACCATAAGAGAGTACTGAAGCTCATGTGTCCCCACAAGGAGGTAAAGGGTTCTCAGTACGCGGGTATTTTCAAAAACCCTGGCAGTACGCAGAACAAATCCCAGCATTCTTTCAAAAGTTTGGGTAATCAATGAGTTTACATAACCTATTGCGTTCACAATGCGTCTCTCAAAAGTTGGCAAACTAACTGTCAACATTACTGTGTTAATATTTGTAAATGATTCGCATAAAATATACCATCATTTTTCTCTTTAAAACATATTGCTAATAATAAAGTAAAGACTTATAGGCACCATGAATATGATTTACACATAACCCACATTACTGACGTATGCTAATAAATTTCGAGACATTATTTAATATTTTTTTCTATTATACACACGTCTTAAGTACGAAACATGAAAATATCATAATATTACGTAAAAATATTAACGAAATCACATAATATATTTAAAAAAAAAAGTTACAACATACTTATTACACGGGTCTGAGAAAAAAAACTATGCAAATGAATGTATCTTACATAACTATTTATATTCTTGATATAAATATTACAAAAAATATATTATCTTCTTTAAAATGAATAATTATGTACATTTAATTTTTTAGAACTAGAAACCAGACGGTTTTTTTTAACATACGTATATTTACACACTAACTATTTTTGTTTTTGTAGATTTGAGTTCGTTGAACTTGCAAGCGATGGAATAGTTTTGTGGGGGTCAATGCTCCATTTAGGGGGTAGAAAATGGTAGGGAAGAAGTAGAAGAAGAAAGGAAACATACCTTTAGCAGCAATCTTCAATGTTTAGAAACCGCTACCGTTTATCTGGAAAAGAAAAATACTTCGTAAGTCACTGCCTTTAAATAGGTAAATTGAATTCTCAATAAGCTAAAAGTCCTAAGGTTTATCGAGGTGTTTGAAAATATGAAATTTGTCATGAAGAATGATGGGTTCTCTTCGATTAATCAAACTGGTTATTTTTTTCCACTTTAGCTCTCAATTTGTCGTTTTCAACAGGAGAACAAAGTCCTTCGATCCTCTTTATCTTGAAGATTAACCTCTGTTCCTAAACTGTGCATTGAGAAGAGACTCCTTCACCTATTCCTTGATCAACACTGAGTGCTCGATGAGATATACTTTGAGATGTGCTATTTGAGATATTTAAATAAATTCATGCATTAAAATACCGCGCAATTCTTATTACTCCCTTTCTTTTAACTCGTAGCGTCTGCGGTTTTTTGTCTGCCAGATAAACTGTGGATCGATTTTTAAACCTTTTCCCTTGATCCAATCGAGCTGAAACTTTTCAGGCAGACTCGTGGCGACGATAAAAATGATTTATAAATTTTTCGTTTAAAATTTTTGAAATTTTTTGATAGTATAATTTTGGATTTTTTTATATTTTAATGTTTTTTTCAGATTAGAATCAATACAAATGAATAATGACCCCGACACGTGCAGTAGGCACGGAACCTGATTCAATGAGAAAGGGAGTATAATAAAAACTTGGTTTTTATGGGTTAGTTTTTTTTTTCAATGTTATTTCTGAAGGATTAAAGTAATGCAAATTAAATGCCAGTAAAGAACGTTTAAAATTATATATACTCGTATGTTAAAAAGTATACATTTTGATAATGTATACGTTACAAAGTGTTAAATTTCAATAATGTATACCTACATTAACTAGTATATGTATGCACTAAGAGTTAATATATTAATATATACATTATTGAAAGTTAGCGTATGCACCTACTATAGTAGCTAATGCATATACTCGTACATATTATCAAAATTTGCACTTTGTAACATAAAAGTTAACTAGTAGATATAGTGTATTCATTGACTTTCTGTAATATTAGGTCCTTACATATGAAATTGACGTTTTACCGTACTGGCAAATTTGATCTCAAATATCTTCTCTTTGGTTAGGAATTCCAAATCCAAATTTTTACAGCTATTTACTCATGTATTTGTGTTTTGAAAATTATAATTCATTTGTTTTTTCCTCAATTGTTTTTTTCTTTGCGAGACTCAGTTTACAAAATGAAAAACTTGAAATATCGCGATATTTACGAGTACGAGTTCCACCGTGGCACCAGTGCTGCAGAAACGGCTCGAAGGATTAATGATGTGTATGGCGACGGTGCCGCAAAAGAAAACACAGTGCGTTTTTGGTTCCAACGTTTTCGTTCTGGAAATTTCGACCTGCAGAACAAGCCCCGTGGACGGCCGGAGACCAAAGTTGATAATGAAGAATTGAAGGCTATTGTGGAAGCGGAATCCATCGCAAACCACATCCGAGTTAGCTACAGGCTGCGGTGTTAGTGATAAAACTGTTTTAATCCACTTGAAGCAAATTGGTAAGGTGAAAGCGCTTGAAAGGTGGGTACCTCACGAATTGAGTGAAGCAAATCAACAAACGCGAGTTACTTGTGAGCGTTTGGTGGACTAGTGCTGGTGTCGTTCACTACAGCTTTCTTAAATCTGGCCAGACGATTACGGCAGATTCTATTGTCCAGCAAACTGCAAACTCATGAATGGAGTAAGCTAGCGGCTAAACTACCGAGGCTGGTTAATCGCTCTAGGCCACTGCTGCTTCATGACAACGCTAGACCACACACTGCACAACAGACGGCTACCAAATTAGAGGAGCTTCAATTGGAATGTCTAAGACATCCACCGTACTCTCCGGACCTTGCCCCAACAGATTACCATTTTTTTCGAAATTTGGATAACTTCTTGCAAAGGAAAAAATTCAACTCCGATGGGGCAGTCCAAACCGCCTTCAAAGATTTTATTGATTCCCTTCCGAATGGTTTTTTTAGTAAAGGGATCGATGAACTACCTATGAGATGGCAAAAGTGCATAGATAGCAATGGTACATACTTTGATTAAATAAATATATTATAATAAAAAAAAATCGACTTTATGTTCCTCCCATACTAAACGTCAATTTCATATGTAAGGACCTAATATATGCATTAACTCATAGTTAGTGCACACATATACTAGTTAATGTACATATTATCGAAAATTAACACTGTGTATGTAACATATATACCTATATACAATTAAAAACAGCCATTTTTATTTTATTTATTTAGTCAAACGACCTAATATGCTCGCATGTAAAATTGATAAAGCAGTTAAAATATATACAACGGCATATAGAATCATGACACAATTAATCAGAGATCACCTCACGATATGGGCGTATCAAAATAAGAATATAATAGTTATTCCATGAGATCACTCTGCAATATGCAGTATGACATTGTAGGCCATCAAATGGTAAAGGATTCAGAAATGGCAATCATGATATTATTATTCCATTTGTCCATGAAATGTCCCTCTCCAAGCACAAAAGTTTTTTCACATAAGTTCACATAAGGGCGATATATTCATGGAAATATACAAGGCTTCTACAGCGTAATTGGATAACGCGCCTGCCCCGGAAAGGAGGAGATCCGTGGTTCGAATCCCGGTAGTAGCCAAATATTTTTTCGTGGATTATTTTTTCTGTATGCCTTTCTAATTGAATAATTAATTTGGTTTTAAACGTTAATTTATTCACAAATTGTGGATAATTCATGTTTGAGACATTTCTAATTTTCCTTAATTAAATAATTTTTTTTATCCAAATACGTTCTCTTTTTCGAAAAAAGTGTGATGTGACTTGGTAAATTTTTCACGCAGCATAATATGAAAATATGTTGGGAACAAGGATAACATTTTATCATAATTTTTTATAGTAAAAGGTATCATATAAAATCTTAAAATCACAAAAATTTCACTTGCTTCCTTTTCTCAGTGTAGGTACTCACGATCAATCAAATAAATATTTAATTTACTAAACTAACTGTAAAAGATGACGTTAATTTTACATGCCGGTTCTTAAAGAATAAGTATTTACCTACTTATTTACAGTCGACACCCATGAAATAGTAATAACGACTTATCAAAATATTTAAAAAAAAAATTATATTTCTCCTGTTGGCAGTTAAGTGTACTATCGGGCGGAACATCAAGTGGTTCGCGTCCGTGCTAAGCCCTATATGTACGGTATTTTTGACGGGTAATGCAGGCTCGACGATAAGAACATCGCTATCGTTGCCACCTTCGGGTTTCCTGGCCCAGGGTTCAAGCCCCAATTTAATCAAGTTTAATTCCGTTTTTTTGCCGTGTTTTCGAACGAAATTACGGACGTTGCACGAAGTTACGGCGACAGACAGACAACTAAATTATTATCTTTGATATCGCAGAAATTATAGCTATGCAACATCACCGCCACCTGTAATCCTAAATGTCAACCAACTCGCCCGGTCTGACATTCACGTTTCGCAATTGTTCTATATATACATATACCGCTAAATACCCCTTTCAAAAATCCTTTAAATGTTACTTTGGCCATTAAAATTAATCATTTTAATTTGATATTACTAATATTTTCACGACATAATATTTAGCATACTTGTATAATGTATAAAAAATGATCAATAAATTAAAATCCTAAATGAATTTTGAAAAACGTCATTGCTAAAATGTTACGCGATAACCAGTCAATTGCATTTTTAAATAGCAAATGGCGCAAAATTCTTGTTCAAATTTCAGCAAGATTTTAATAACTTTATTTGACTTCTATTAGATCGAATGGATTGAACTTTAATGATAGTCCTGTGTTTTACAGAAGAAAAGTCTGAAATATATATATTTCAATCTTTGAAATTGATTATCTCATTAATTATTGATATTAAGAGGTTAAACATCCATGAATAATTTGACACATTATATACCTACTCAAAAAATTTAATAATTGACTGAGTTATAGCAATTTGAAGTAGTGTGAATTCTTAAACATTATTTTTTTGCGTTTTTAGCGAAATTACCTTTTTCAGACTCTGAGATGATATCTCAAAACTATTGAGTGATTTTTCTTTAAATTTTGCACACATCTTATTAAAACTAACTAACTTACCATCACGCCGTTTCCCCGTGGGGGCAGAGAGGATAGAGCGCCATACTCTTTTGTCCTGACATACAATTTTCGCTTCATCTACATTCATACATCTTCGCATGCAAGCTCGACGGTTGTTGAGGCTTCTAACAGGACCATCTTCCAGTATCTGGTTGATCTAGTCATGCCACTTCTTCCGTGGTCACCCTCTCTTTCTGGTGCCGTCAACACTTGCATTATATATCTTTCTTACCATTCTTTCCTCATTCATTCGCTCAACATGCCCAAACCACCTGAGCGACCCTATTTGCTACGATCAGCTTTACATTCATTCCTAATATCTTCATTCTTTACTCTATCATACATGGATTTTCCACAGACACATCTGAGAGATCTTATCTCCACTGCATTCAATGTACTTTCGTTCCTCTTCTGCCGGCTCCAGGCTTCACTTCCAGTGTTGGTACCAGAATTCCATTATGTACCGCTAGATTTGCTTCGGTAGTCATATTTCTATTAGAAACTATTGCGTTCAACGCACCGTTCACCCTATACCCCGCAGTCACTCTCCTCTTGGTATCTTTCTCAACGAACATACTTCCCAAGTACGCAAACTCATCTGTTTGTTCCGAACTTTCATTACCTACTAGTATTTCACACGTTGTCTTACTTTCCTCTTACAATTATAAGAACTCAATATTAAAAATAAAACAATTCACTTTGTTTGAACCACTAATTTTATTTTAAAACACTCGACATGTTTCGGGAACCAACGGTCCCTTCTTCAGGAGGATACAAGGTATACTCAGGTATCTTCAGTAGGATACAAGGTATACTCAGGTATCTTCAGTAGGAAACAAGGTATACTCAGGTATCTTCAGTAGGATACAAGGTATACTCAGGTATCTTCAGGAGGATACAAGGTATACTCAGGTATCTTCAGGAAGATAAAAAGTATACTCAGGTATCTTAAGGAGGATACAAGGTATACTATAAGTATACCTTGTATCCTCCTGAAGACAAGACCGTTGGTTCCCGAAAAATGTCGAGTATTTTAAAATAAAATTAGTGGTTCAAACAAAGTGAATTGTTTCAATTCTTAATAATTTAAAATGTTACCACCAAGTAAATTTGCATTCATTGAAGAAGATCTCAATATTGCTGTTTTTAGAATACGGCCTAATATACCTCTTAATCGAATGATAAATCACGTGGAAATTCATTTGATCGTTCAATTTTGTAACAGATTTTTTGATAACCAAATTAATTAATCAATTAGAAAGACATACAGATAAAACTAATTCACGAAAAAATATTAGGTTACTACTGGGATTCGAACCCAGGTCACCTCCTTTCCGGGGCCGGTGCTCTGACCACTAAGCTGTGAATTAGATTTTTCTGTATGTATTTCTAATTGATTAATTAATTTGGTTATTAAATATTTCACAGAAATTCGTTCTGAAAAATTACAACTTCACAAATATGAATGTGTTCTTGAATATATATAATATCTGTTGTATAAATGTATGTCCAAATAAAATGAATTATTCAATTAATTCTAGCATCCATCTAGCGGTGGCATTGCAAAGTAATTTCAACTACCGTAGCAAAAAAGTGGATTGCTCTATGGACAAAAATAAAAAATAATCAATTAATAAAAATAAGAACTACATATAAGGTCGATAATATATTCACGGAAACATAGATGGTTGCTATAGCTTAGTGGTCAGAGCACCGGCCCCGGAAAGGAGGTGACCTGGGTTCGAATCCCAGTAGTAACCTAATATTTTTTCGTGAATTAGATTTTTCTATATGTCTTTCTAATTGATTAATTAATTTGGTTATTAAATATTTCACAGAACTTTGTTCTGAAAAATTACAACTTCACAAATATGAATGTGCTCTTGAAAATATATAGATATTTGAGTTTTGTTTTTTCCCTACAATAACAATGTTAATGGCGTATATTACCCAACATGACTTGAATATTACATTTATTTGCCGGGGATTATAAATCGCGTCATTTTGTGTGCATTATTCACGGTCCGTAAACAATCCATGAGACCAATTCGCTGTCAAGTCATCCTAAATGACCTTAATGACCGCCGCAGTCGAATACAATTGGTCAACATCACTTGTCATTAAGCTTAATTTTGAAGAGAAACTTTTTTAGGCACGGTATAGTGATTTCAAACGGTATTCAAGGCCTTCGTTGCGTGGAATTTGAAACGAAAACGAACTTAGAAATGTATAAGGAGCAAACATAGGTAATTGAAAGATAGTTGAAAGTTGTCCCACTGTTTGGTTTGAAGAAATGTCAATTGAATTACAGCAAATATTTAAATAATATTTTAAATATAATGTAGAAATATATATGGTGTGTTAAAATGACATCGAATAAAATATTTATTTATTTATACATGAATACTAGCTGTGCCCGCTCGGCTTCGAACGCGTAGATTTTCATTGTTTTTATTACACATTTCGCGAACCTTCTAGGACATTCTCCTTCCAGAACTTTCAAGAAATTTATCGAATGTACAGGAAACTTCTAGACACACCGACACATGCCGTCACTCAGTTTAGAACCTTATACAACTTTCGGGAAGTTTCTAGAACCTTCTCCTTCCAGAACTTTCTAGATCAGGTTTTTCCGGAACCTTCTAGACACCGACACAGTCGGCGCGCCTATTTTGAAACAATCTGAAGCATTAGCGGCCTTCCCATAACAAAACAATGTGCTAGAAAGCACATTTTCGTCACCCACTCCCACCCAAGCACAGCCACCCGCACCAAACTCGCATATTTTCGATGTGACACCAAGGGCTATCCACCACCATAACTACAAGCGGGTGGTTGTGGAGAAAACTTGGCGGGTAGGGAAACACGGGTTTCTTTATATATGTATATATATATGCATTATGAAAAGGTTATTTTTCGGGAACTTCGCGGATTTGTAAAAATATTTTATTTTTGTGCTATATTCCGGTTACACTGGGATAACCATTCTCAAGCTGGTCTCTCTGACAGTTGAGAGATAACTATTCGATTTCTCTGACTTCG
>JADDOH010013367.1:0-46117 GCA_016648135.1 Agrypnia vestita | reverse complement strand
ATTTTTCCCGTTTTTCTCGGATCACAGGTATATTGTTCTAGGTTTTCACGGCCGTTCGGGATCTTCCGTTTTGAGTTATCTGAGATATTCCGCTGGTTTCGACGACTTTTCTGGCCGAGACAGGCTAGAAAAGTCATAGAAACAAGACAGAGTATCCCAGAAAACTCAAACCAGAAGACACATATATACTTATCACGTTTATTTATGAATATGTTCGGCATTTCGCTTTCTATGTGTTTTATTACCTTATAAAATCTGTAATAGTTTGAAAAAAAATGGATATTTTATTTTTATGCATACAATCAATGGCCACGTAAGAAATGATCAGTACGTCCTTAAACCTTCGCGGCAAGAGGGCACTCTCCCGAATATGCTGTGATATGACTGCAGCGAAACGTCGAGAATCAAATCTCTACACATCGATACTTATATATACTTATTTCAATACCTAAACGTGTCGAACGAACGGTAATATACACCTTAAATCTTTAATATGAAACATGTTCCGTTGTCAATATTAGTAATGTAAAATATCATTAATCTTTTGGAAACAAACATAAATGACTGTATTACAATATACATCCACATGTTATATCATAAATAAACGTAGTATAGTTGCCGGCAAACTTCTTGAAATTATTTGGCACAGTGGGGGAATGCGCAGAAGACAAAATTTGGGTCTCTTTGGTGGAATGGTACATGCGCAAACTTTCCCCCACTATGCCGTAAAATTTCAAGATGTTTGCCGGCTACTATACCACACTACAGCTTTTTTCACTGCAATGACTGACTTCACCGGTAATTGAAGAAACGTACTCTCTAGCTGATACCCGTTTTTGACGTCTGACAACTAAACAATTACATTTTTCAACAGGCCGGCCTTGACACGACCGTATTGTGTTTCGTGTGAAAAACGCAATTTTCATGTTGATGGGAATGGAATCCGCGACCCGCGATCCGAGATCTCTCGGGAGTCTTCTCACTTCGCCTGGGTACACTCTTTCGTTTCGTCCGTACCCGAATTCGTTATTCAATTCTACGTGGTACGTAGTTTCGAAATGGAGTAGATATGTTAGAACTACGACATTTTTTACATTTATACACAGATATGTTCCAAGATCCCACTAACTGCGCTAGGTTATCAGTGGGATGTAGAGTTAAGTACCTACTGTAGGTATATCTATAGGAACGATGGTTTATTGCAAAATTACAATTTGCTTTTAGGAATATTAGTAAATAACATTCGCGCAAGTTCGGATATTGTGTACGATATCTTCATATTCATTATCAAACTAACGACCGCTCCGCCGCAACGCACATCGGCTACTAATAAGTCACCGCGCATTCGACTAAAAATGCTTACAGGTTCCAATATACTGACATAATTTGCATGTAGGTCAACCCCTGAGAGCTTAGGTATGACTCATCTCACTCTGTTATCACTCGTCTTCTTTTATATGGAGCAATGGTAGGGCAAATGAGAGAGAAATATATATTAAGAATTATTTTGGCACGAGTCATCCAAAACCTCTCGGCGTTTCACCTAAAGCAATACTCACACTAACCCAATTGAACCCTTACCGTGTCTATACTAGAGCAGATTTTCAGGACAAAAAATCAGCAATATATTTTTGGGTAACCGAGCCGAGGGCCGAATATCAGCGCGCGGCGCGTTGCGGAGAAGGGCGGGCGGGCAGCGGGCAGCGGAGGCCGCGGCGGCTGGCACGAGTGTCGCGGCCCCCCGCCACAATAATCGCGGTCCGGGGGAAACGTCGCGTACAAAGGAAGCTAGTATAAAAAAATCGCGCTCAAATGCTAAACCTCCGGCCGCCCTGGCGCTTGAGTCCCCACACTTTTTATAATAATTTTTCAACTCGGCAGTTTGACTGAGTCACGCGGAGATTGTTAGGTATGCGGATGTTTAGGTTATGTGTCGTATAATTATTCTAATGTTTCCCCCTCTTCAAGAGGGGGGCTTAAAGAAAAAGATTACGTTTGTACTAGTTAAGATGGCGCGCTCACGCGGGATGAGACGACGCGCGTTTCAGAGATGTAGGTAGGTAGTTGAAATGGATCTCAGCACCGTGTACACGTGTTCAATTTTTGATTACGAAATTAGTAATTACCGAAAGTTTCCCGGGTGGATAGAGTTACGACTGTTGAAGTCCCGCGTGACCGAGAAGAACTGCGGATCATTAAGATACGAAAGCTCGAGTATCTCTGATACATTACGAGATGCCAGAGTATAGTCTAAACCACTTCATCATCCAGGGGAAGATAAGTGGAAAAAGAAGCGTAGGAAGACGCCGCATCACGCGACTGCGTACAAACGTAACTTGACTGCGTTGATCCGTGAATAGTCGCGATCGCCAATATGATCGCCGACCACCGGTAGATGGCGCTATAAAAAGAAGAATAAATTAGTATCGAGATTGCTAGAACGAAACAAATCTCAAATCCGTGTACACGACGTTCGATTTAACAGCGAGACTCGACACTTGCTCACTTGTTCTAGAACCGTAGAAATCTACAACTATTGAGAAGTTTGACAAACAAAAGTGCATTAAATTACGATCATTTTTTTAACGGCTGCAGGGGAGATTAAATTCGCCCAAGGGACGAGGGAACATTGACGCTTGACGTACAAAGCAATAGACTAAATACACGTCGAACTAAATTTCCACTCCACTCAACCAGGTGCTTGAAACTCAGTAGCTGTACGGCAGACTACACAAGCCTAGAGTGTAGCCTCTAAACAATCTCACAGCAGCATAGCTAAACGAAAATCACATCATCATGATGGGCCAGAATGGTGCCTGCGCAAACGACTCCTGAACAGTTAATGTGGTCGATGTTTTATAATTGTTAAGCAGGGAACGGCCTGAAATTAAAGGCCACGCTTATCTCCATGTGGGGTGAGAGCTGAACGCGAAAAAAATGTCGGTAAATAAAAGGGATGAGTCTTCCTCAGACCTGCGCTCCCGCTATTCATTCAGAAATCACTCAAACCTTGAAATTTATTTAAAAAATAATCCGCTTGCGACACAGATCACATGCTTGTTACTCGATTGGAAATACTATCTTATCTCTATAATCGATTGAATCAGCTGTCCCAGATATGCGTGACGGGTTTTTCTCATAAAAATAATGGTTTTGAATTGCAAGTAAGCTGCTACACAGTATAATATCTGTAAATATTGATAAAGGGTACTCTTTTTCTCAGAGCTATTGATTCGGAAGGGAGGGGTTAATTTTTTGCCCTTACCCCATAACTGGACGTCGCATTATAAGCATGCTATATTATCATTTAGTTTAGACGATTACTGGTTGGGGCTCATTTAGGTATTATATGCACTCACAATGCAGTAATATCCCGAGTTACTTTACCCGACTTGGGTAAATTCGGAGTTAAGTTGTTTTCATTTCCTTTTCTTCCTCAACCCTTCCCACTCTTATTTTTGCTTTTATGAAGACCCCTTTTTTAAGATAACTACTTTATGTGTTATTTGACTTACAATATGTTTTTTTTATTTTTTTTATTTAATTTATAAGACGATTAAATAATAAAAAAAAACGTTATTACTTTGGCTTAAGATTTTCTCAGTAGGAGGCCCTTATCAATGAACCTTATTGATATCTCTCACCATTTATATTTAAGTTCATACCCAGACTAAAATAATTTTTTGACGAATGTTATCCTTGCTGGTCCCAAAAGTAATATAACTTCGGGAAATGACCATATTTCACTAGGAATTTCAAAAAGTCTGCAAGTGGAAGTCTGTTGTTCCCTCATTATTTTATAATGGACACCTACGAACAGACAGAATGGTACTGGTTTGTCTGAGATTACATATTTCACACCCGGTACAAGTGTTAAATATAATATCTTTTGTAACCTGCCTTATAGTCCAGCTTACTTTTTATTTATAACTATTTATACAATCATTAATACACAATATTTATGCCTACTTAAATATAAATACCGCCAACCGTTTTCGGCATCCCTAACAGCCATGTTTTGATTGCTAGTATACATATAACATTGGAAGTTTCGTATATTGTCACACACATAAAAAACCAATTTACCGACAGTAATGTCGCGCACGCACGGATGAGAGTTATCTCAGTCTCGCCTCGAAAGCCGCGTAAAATGCGGGAACGCGTCGAGCGCGGAGCGAGCTGTCATTTACTGACTGAACAGAATGAAGCCATGTACTAGGGGACAAATTGTCCCTCGACAGCACGCGCGGCATAGAGTCTACGTGACGTTGCAACGTCGTGCACTGTTCCGCGACCTCGCGCACAACATAGCGCGGCATTTCTACGTGCCGTGGCAACGTTGCCATGCGCACGATACCCGAGCGTACTCACTGCAACATTCCGCGGAGCGTCAGTACCACGTGGTATGTAAACAAGTGAATACGCATGCGCTGCATCTGTCAAGATGACAATGCGGGGAAACGAAATCGTTCTCGAACTCGTCGAGCTGTATCGATCGAAGATCGCATAGAATGTCCGTCCTTCTTTCTCTTTGCAGTAAATAATTTCGCATTCTCCTCTTTTTTTCTCCTCTTACTTTTCGATAAACTCATTAACATAAACAGATACGCGGCTATCATCATAACCTCATAGGGCGATATATTTCCGCGACGTCTGGAAAACAATAATTATTTGCAAAAAGGACCTTGTTTTTAATAATATTCAATTTACTACAGTAAAACCTCGTTAATTTGAAATTGCGACCCAAAAAAACATTTCGAATTGCGCGGAACCCCGTTTTCGCCAAATGAGATACCGCAGCTGTCATCCATAACCTCATCGGATGACATTTCCGCGACAAGATATGTGAGTCCCGGTGTGTACACGTCAAATGACCGCGTCATTGTCCCCGAAACATGAGCGTAGATGTTGATGCGACATGTCGAGCGGAATGTTTCGCGATTTGTCCCCTAGTGAATACATGGCTTGACCAAAAGAACGTCACCGCACAATTTCTGAAACGATATCAAAATATTGTGCATGCACACGCACCACTACACGGACATAGAGGTTTTCAGTCTATTTTTGAGTGTTTGGATAACAATCCTACTTATTGCGAGTGTTATTTTCAGAATATGTGTTTTCTTATTTAGCTTTCTAGAGCACTCGTCACTCCCGCGAGTACAAGAGAAGTGTGCCAGTGCGCGTAACATTATGGAATCGATGGCACAGAGGAAACGCTGCTTCCTGTCACTCGAAGCAACGATAGCGCACTCGCCCTTTATACAGAAAGGTTAACAACACCAGCCTGCGGGAGAGGACGTACCATTAAACAGTTGACATTCAGCGCTTGGGAAAAATATTTATCTAATAATAAACATATTCAAATTCATATTTAAAATATTACAATCTCTATAACGGATAAACAAATTAATAAACATATTAAGGAATACCCTTTTAAAAGAGAAATTAGTGTTCGTGTTTGAAAAGAAGGCATAGTCAGACAATATTTAAATGCAAAAAGCATTCGACAGAAGATAAATAAAATTAGGTGTATAACACTGTAGGTAAAGTAAGCACTATATTTGTACATAACACATAGCTAACTTTATAATACATAATATATTATATACTTTCAATACCTAATTGTTCGTTATTTTCTTTTCACTTTAGATTTAGGCCACATTTTTAGGTGATGCTCTTATATCTTATTTCACAGTAAATCAATTCTTTCTTCTCTCCAAATGATAATCCAATCATGCTCTGAATTGTTTTATATTTGTAGCATCGATGATTTATGATATATTGTGGAAATTTGTTCCATGCTTCACTACTCTATTTGCAAGGAAGTCTTTCCTAGGATTGACGCAATAGGTGTTTTGTTAATTTTTTTGTGTGCCCACGGAGATTTACATTTGTATTGGTAGTGAAGATTTCTGGATTACCAGGGCAACTATAAAGTCCAGGTAAAAGTTTGATAGTCCCAATCAAGTCACCCCTTTCTCTTCTTTCTTCGATGTTGGTAATTTTAATTCCTTGAATCTATCTTCACTGTGCAAGTCTTTCAAATTTCTTGGTATTTTAGCAAATCGTCTCTGTACCCTCTCTATTAGACTTCCAAAATATGTACTCCCTATTTGTAAAGCATATGCCAGGAGAGGTCGTGTTATGTATCACGTTCGGTGTTGGATCAAGGAAGGCTTTCCTGATTAACGGCCGTATTCTAAAAGTAGCAATATTGCTATTTCACTATCCTGACAGTTATTGTACAATATTGTAATACTGTCATTTTTGACGTTTTAAGTTTGACAGGTTTGAAATTAATGTAATTCATTAATTTCAAACCTGTCAACTTAAAACGTCAACATTGACGGCATTACAATATTATGCAATAACTGTTAAGATATAAAAATAGCAATATTGCTATTTTCAGAATACGGCCGTAAGTATGTTACTGAATTTGCTCTTTTGACGATCCTAGCGACAAGCGTTTTCTATTTCAAGTATTGCTTTATGGTAACTTCTAGGTCTCGCTGTAACGTCACTGCTTTTAGAGGTGTTCCATTAAGTTGAGTGAGTACCGTGCATTTTTCAACATTAAGTTTTGGGAGCCAATTTCACTTCGTCTACGAAACATCTGGAGTTTTATTTTATTATGGCATGCAGATCTGTAATATACAAAATAAAAATAACACCTTTCGCTGGTCACATTTCGCTCTGCTGACAGTTGGTTGCCAATTCGTACGTCTAATTTGCCCTCAATAAGGAAGGATGTTTAATATTATAATACTATTATATCTCCATATAATATATGTCACTCATTTTTATTTTAATTCAAATCAACAATAATTTGTTATTCTGAAAATATTTCTAGTGCTACTAAACGACTAACGAAACATAACGTTGTTTTCTTTATACCTTCTAAATTTCCCAAATTTGACACGTTTTAAATAGAAAATTACTGTCAGAATTCTGATTCAGAAAAGTATTTTTTTATCAAAATGTCACATGATGCCTTGCCGTTCCAAGGATATTTTATTGGTCCCGTTTAGTAAAAAAAGTTCATTGAATCCATGTAACTTGAGTGTTAGGCAATAACCCCCCCGTCTCTCAGACATCAGGCCAAGAAGGCTTACAAAAACGTTAATTTCCTGCATTCTCCCAGGTGCATCCTAGGCAAGTACCGCTCGCTGTAAGCACGTAATCTGCCCGTGTGCCTTTCCATTCACATTTCCTACGCTCCATACCAACTGTGGAAGCCCTACTACTAATAAAATGACAAGGTACATATTACACGAGCCTACAGTATGTAATATTGCAATGCACGATGCTTTTGTTTTGAACTTTTTTTGGCTTCTCTCCATATGTTAGCGGAAAGTGTATATTTGAGCGGGAATGTTTCTCTTTTAGTTAAATTCTTGGGCATCGCCCATACTACCTCTGTGAATTACCAAGTTAGTCTTTAAAAGTTTAAATCCAAACGCTCTTTACGACGTCTCATGATATAATACATGTAGGTATATTTTCATTTAAAAAAGACAATCGAATTAGTATATGTAAGCCGTGGGTACTACGCACGTTGTTTCGTTGTGTTAGTGTTTACGGATATAAACACCAACACAACGAAACAACGTGCCTAGTACGCACTACTTACACATACTAATTCGATTGTCTTTCTTAAATGAAATGTACATACAAATATTATACAGTTACGTTACCGGTTAGAAACATCCCTGTTTGGTGATTGATCTCCATTCTAAATCAACATCCGACTCAAACTTTACGACAAAATTCCTTAGACTCGTATACATACTCAAAAAACAAAAAAATGTGGAGGCTTAATGAGGTTGTTAAAAGTCACCCACCCAAATCTGTAGGTTTAAGAACATAATGCAAAATCATTTATACAGATTTTTTATTTAAGGGGGGGTAAGGTTAATTCGTACAAAAAAAGGCATGTTTTTGTGAATTTTTTGTGACGACACAGTTAAAATCTCTTTTTTACAACCAATGATACATTAAAGTTTGACATTCGAAGAATATTGTGTAAAATTTTCATGAAGAAATATTAAAAAATACGACAATGACAGCAATTATTCGGACGGGTCTCGGAAAAAAGTAGAATTGCGGTGCTCCTCATAACTTGGTGCTGGCTGGATCATCTGAAATCAAAAAATCAAAGTTCATTCGTTAGATAATAGTTTTCCCCAGAAAACGCTGGGGGGGTTTTTCGAAAATTCAATTTTTCACTTTTTTGGAACACTTTGGCGGGAAAAACGCGATTTTTGCGAAAAAATCGGCTAATTTGTTAATAAAAAATAAAAATTATCCACAAATTTGAAAAAAGCTGTCCAACGTTACCTCGTAAATTATGTACAGAAATAGTGTTCAAAATGTCAAAAGGATCGGTGCAGTAGTTTTGAAGTTATGAGGGGCACCGACTTTGAAAACGTGAGTTGTGGGGAAAACACTTACGGTTTTGAACACTAAAAATCTGGTATAAAACGTTCATAAGCAAATTTTATCGGCTTACCTCCTACTGAATCATCAATGCCAGGTCCATAAAGGATGGGCTTGATGGCATTCAAACCATCCTCGGGAAGAGCACTGTGTTTGAACGAATCCAATGCATTAGGGTCGGGTAGGTATGAATATTCATATAAGCTACGCCAATATTATTCATCAATAAAACGCCATCATTTTATCAATATTATTTTTAGTATAAATAGGCGGCAGCCTTTATGCTTTGAAAATAGGATTAACTTGATGACATCCTAGAAAGAGGCTTGAAGCATGACAGACAAGCAAATGCTTAGATTTAATGATATAGTCAGAAGTGAATTATCCTTTTAAATGCAGAGAATTAAGTAAGTAGTCAATATTCTCTAATCTAGATGTGTACGCGGAGATAGTCACAAATCACTTATCCAAATGCGTAGATGTAAAAGCCCATGGAATAGATATTACCCACAAAGAATTCCCTTAGGACGGAATTATATTGTCACATTCTTGTCTACATTACAATGCGTACTAGCGTACATACACAGAGTATGAATCATTTTTAAGTCATAAATTGAATGTAGAATACGTGGGTACTTTATAATACGAATATAGGGCATATTTCCAGGTGCAATTAGATTTAAAACTTGTCGGGTTAATCAGGCATCATCAGCATATCGAGTATTGTGTAAATATTGTGCCAGCAGACTGATTGATTGTTGAAGAAAGTAGTTTTCCTGTTAACCCAAACCGGAAATATCTACTCAGGCGTGGGAAGTGCGCGAGATAAAGTCTTCATTTGATCTTTTAACATCTTATAACACGACATCGCATGCGTATTCGCACGCACTCCTCGCCGTGTTCTTTGGAAGCAGTGCTAAATAAAAATTGTCATAAGGATAACCGAGAAGACATCAATATGGATGTAATCGACAAAGAATTTGTTGTGATACATTATATCGCCTGTTTTATTTTTATCGCACATTTAGGAGATAACAGCGCTTACAGGCGTAAGTAAACAATAGATAAACTTACCTTCCTTGTTTATTATGTGGACCACCTAGGCTTTAAAATGTTTTTTTTTTTTTATAAATTAGATTTTAGGCGCGAATGTGCATATTAAGCTTTTTGAGTTGCCAAAAATTGTGAAAACTACTATAATAGTAAGTAAGATTAACCTTCGGGTGCCGGAAGATCGAAAACAGATTCGGGGGCCGGAGCGGGGTACAAACTGACCCCAGTCAAATTTGCGTTTTAATGAACTATAATGGTTTGAAAATGTTCTATAATATTTTTAATTATATTTCTTATGCAATTCGAATAAGATTCTACTAAATTTGTCATTTTATAAGAAACCGTAGTATTTTGACGTTTCATGATTCACAAGCGTCCGATCGACAGAAGCCGTGCAAGTGGAATGAAATAATCGTATCGTATAGAATATTGACGAGTGTCTATGGAAATTTTTTTTTTCTTTTAATGTTTATTATTTTATTTTCTTTCGGTGTTGTATTTTTGGGATATTTATGAGGATTACAAAGAATACCAGCTCAATATAATTAATTATTATTATATAGTTTTTAAAATAAGATTTTTGGGCTTCACTTGTACCCAGTTCTGGAACGGGAGTGTTGAAACCCCAACCGATTCAAAAACCGCACCAATTGCACAGTATAGTTCTCAAATCCATACTTCATAAATATTATTTATATTGTGATTTTCTGGTATTAATTATATTGTGTGGATATTTTTAAGTATGTATCAAGCGATATTGTGTACTTATACATAATGCATTATATTGCTGATCCTTCCGTATAAAAAATATTTAAATGCCGCAATTATTTCGATTGCCTCTCATCTTTATTGTTTCAAATCAATGGAAGAGTAGAACCATTTTTGGTGACACCATTGTGATTTGCTGAAGTCACATCGGGACATCAGGTGGCAAGCGTCGGCTTGCATACAAATTGCGTTGATGCTTTTATAAAATAGTCACTGTAAAAACTAACAGACCTACAACTCAATACTTTATAACAAACAGCTTTTAAATCTGCTTCGTTCAAGTTAAAATACCTGAGAAAACAAATTCATCGTTTTTGTTTGCGCACTTTAGTGGCGCGCCTAGTGGATCGCCTTGAATCATACAACACCGCAATCTGATACATGCTGCTGAATCACAGACATGTTGAATTCCATCTTCTGATTTTTTTCTTTGATAATTTGGCAGACGTTAGCATACACTGCCTTCTATGTAAAATGTATGTGCACATAAGAATTTAACGCTTATTTTTCTCAGTGCCGTCTAGTCTATATATGCTCGTGTTATTGATACTAAAAGTGATATAATTTATATATCGCTCGCATAAGAAACCCTAAAGGAAGACTGAATAAGCGTAAAAGTAATACGTATGTTATATATTCGGAAGTAATATTGTCATTCAGTGCGCATGGCATTACGCGACGCGGGCATATGTCATTACAGGAAGCCTTAAAACATATTCTTTTGAAGAGGGAAAGTGTAATGCTTTTCGATTGCTCGAGCGATACGATAAATTATGTTGATTAGAACTAGTCGAAAGTATCTCGCTTCGACGCGAGAGCTGATTTGAATCCAACTCAGACTGTTCGAAACTAGGCAGAAAAATGGTTAAATATACTCTTGAAAGGCGTTTCTTCTAGCTTGTCATTCAATCGGCATTTGGGTGAGATCTCTCGTCCATTATTTCACCTTGTGCGTATGTGCCGAGCATACCGTTCCATACAAATGAGCTGCCAAAGCGGAGCGCTAACGTGCCGCTCTTCCCATGTGCGAGCTAGACGCGTCAGGAACCCAACACACCAACAACAGAGCGCTTTTTTCGATTAAATATACAAACATGGACTGGAAAATGGACAGTTTCTTAAAATGTACCTAAAATATTCACTGTGATCAATCTTATTTACTACCCTGATACGAATGAATTTCTGTCATTAATTGGTATTGAATGTATACGTGCGCTGTAAACATTTTATTATTCGCTTTCCTCGCTTCGTGTTCGCACAAAATCACGTCCAAAATAGAAATTGTTGAGGTTTCTCAGGTTCTGAACGCATCTTACTTTCCAAATATCATCAGTTGGAGATAATGTCGGTCAAGCGGTCTCGCAGCAAACATGCACACTCGGAATAGGATGTACGGTAGAACCTTTTAGCTGTCTAGGTGATGTATTAATTGATTAAATTGTGTTATTCATTAATGCGCTATTTTTTAATATTCAATGAAAGCAAATTTGCGATTTTATTGCAATATTAATAAAAATCTTGTTGGAAGACAATTATTATATTAATAAAAAATAAAATAAACTTTGAGTTGCAAAATATCAACTGATTGGTAATTTTTTGGGGATTCCGTTTGAGATAAATTGACATCATTATGATTAATCAAATGCAGTAATCGAAAATGATATACCTGCATATGTACATGAATATATTATTAGTATGTAGTTAGATTTACTTAGATTTAGTATGTTTTCAGTCTTGAATTGAAGAACAAAGTTCTTTGTTGGTGTGGCATTTTCCACATTGGTGCCTCTCCTTTGTCTTGACTGACAGTTTCTGGTTTATTTAATATCAATGTATTTCTTTCCCTATTGTCTTCCGATGCTTCCATTTATAACATATTATTTTATATCTCATACAACCCGATTACATCGGAATAAACTAATTATAAGCTAATATAGAGTGACTAAGTGTGATGTAATTATAAACAACGAATGCTTAGAACAAGTGAACGAGTTTGTGTATTTGGGAAGTATGTTTAGTAGAGACGGCAAGGCTGAGAATGATATCGAAAGGAGAGTAACTGCGGGAAACAAAGTTAATGGTGCACTAAATGCAATTATGGCCAATAAGAATCTGTCAAAAGAAGCAAGACTAGCGGTACATAATGGCGTTCTAGTGCCAACCCTTATGTATGGAAGTGAAGCCTGGAATTGGCAAAAGAGGAATGAAAGTAGACTGAATGCGGTTGAAATGCGGTCACTAAGACGCTTGTGTGGAAAATCTTTGGTCGATAGAGTGAGGAATGAACAAATTAGAAGTGAATGCAATGCTGGCTGTAGTGTGGTAGATAGAATAAAGAAAGGAGTGCTGAGATGGTTTGGTCATGTGGAACGTATGAACGAGGAAAGGATGGTTAAGAAAATATATGAGGCGAATGTTGAAGGCAACAGGAATAGAGGGCGTCCGCGAAAGACCTGGCACGATCAGGTACTACAAGTATTTGAGGATGGCCCTGTTAAAAGCCGCAACAATCGTAGAACGTGTATGAGAAGATGCATGAATGTGGCCGAAGCAAAAGTGGTGTGCCAGGATAGAAGAGTGTGGCGTTCAATCCTCTCTGCCTACCCCTGCAGGGAAACGGCGTGATGGTTAGTTAGTTAGTTAGTTAGTTAATATATCTTATTATGTGTCTAATTTATTTCTCTTAAATATTCCTTAAATTTAAAAACTATTTATTTGGTTTTTAGTACATTGAGATGGTAATGTAATTTGTCGCTAAATTTAAAGAAATAAAGCAGTCACTAATTCAAGATATTTACATAAACAATAATTATACGAAAAGATAGATAGGTATATGGAACTCTTTATTTTATGCAATATTGCCATACCATTTTGTGTCTGCTCGTCAAGCCGGCTCAACGGACGTCGGGCTTCCCGCGGCTCCTCCATTGATCGGGTAATCATTTACATTGTTGATTTTAATTTTGAACCGTCGCATTGTTAGTCACTTGGCTCCTCGACAACAACTTTCGCTCACCTGCAAAGCCTTTGAGCATTTGCACGTTTAATATAGGCGTGACCAGTTGTCACGGCCAACTCTTGGTGCAGACGTGTGTGTGTGTGCGTATATTTACATATTTCATTTTATGATTTTTCTCACATTCAAACACGTGTCGACATCCAAACAATAAAGAAAACAGTAAAAATTAATGCTAAATTGATGATTATTATTATTTGAGCGCAGTCTTATCAATTTATTCTTTATAATTTTGTGCACCACACATGTTATTATGAACGTGTGATGCCAATACAAAATGTTGATGTGAATGGATTAATCGTGAAGTGAAGTGTCGTGTAGTTCTGGTTCCACGATCAGCGGGAGTCAGCGCTGGCGGTCCGGCGGCGCTTCAAGGTCAATGCAGACCACTTTTATCTTACTATGGGAATGTAATTATTAGAAATTCGAAACATCCACGGGACGTTGACGCCGAGCCCGCGTCAACAAAATGTGTAATTCGTTTTATTTTTTACTTAACCGAAAAAGAATTTTATCCTCTTTCACATGACTGCCATTTTTTATTATTTGAATTTAAGTATGTATATTATTTTTAATCAATTAGAAAGATAAACACTAAAATCTATCTATCGCAATAATATTTTGTTACCACCGGGATAAAATTTAACCCATAAAAACGAAGTTTTCATTATAAATTCTTTATACGCAAGAGAAAGACCCGTATGCAGAATTTTTAATTTAATGTAATTCAAACTCATTCAAACTTCTTCTCTGTATAGGATGGATGCTTCTAGGAACGACTAATTTTCACCTATATTGCTTTATCATAATATCGTCACCCAAGTGTGATTATTCAGGAACCCAGCCTTTCGAGCGCCGTTCGTAGCATCTTAGAGGAAATAATGAATATCGTTTGAAAATAATTCCAGATTTGGTGTAAAATAATTCTGATTTTGCTTGTAACTTTGCGAGAAAAAAAATAGAAAAAAATTTAAAACGTCAAAAGACTGAAAAATAAAAACTCTACAAATCATGATTTTTAGATAGAGAATAGAGCCACTCCTCGCAGAGCAGCGGCTGAAATTGTGAAAACCGAATGAAAGTGAATTTATTTCTGAAGTGTATCACGTTGGGACGTTTATTTTCAGCACACTCGATAGCAGCAATCGTGCTCTATCGATTGTGATATTTAAATGTAAAATTGGCCAACGCGTCGCAGAGCAGCATATAAAAATATAAAAAAGGAAAAAATGCTCTAAAACGAACGCCATTCCGTGGACACGCAATTCGGAACAAAAATTTCCCGTACACCTGACGCGCACTATCGTGCGCTTTGTGTAGGAAGTTGTCGCACCTCGCTATGATTTTTTAACCAAATTATTAAAAAAACAGAAAAATTCAATTTTGGGTGGATATCAAAAAAAACTGGAGGCGAAAACAAATGATGGTGCCTCTAACTATTTTTCGAACGTGATACTCGATTTTTAAATTTCATTCAAACTACGCAAACAGTCGCAGAAACATCGCGCTTGGTAAAAAAAGCTCAAAAAAGGGGGTTTATTTAAAAAAAATTCCAACATACAAAAGAAAGGCGGCCAGATTTTGCACCTTTTACACCATTCATATTTTCGATTTTTTTTCTTAAACACCATGTTTAATTGCAAATGGTAAAGGGGTCTAAAAATGAAAATAAAATTTCATTTTTAAGAAGGTTCAGCGAGAGGGGGGTAAGGGGGGAGGTCCCGAAAAATAAAATAAAAATCAGTCCCAAAGAGGATTTCCGGAAAACTTTTCATTTTCAGGGTCGGACGAAAACTCGCAAAGTTGTTAACTTTGCAAAGTGGTTTATGGATTAAAATGAATAAAGCTGAAATTCGACTCAATTCTGAGGAGGAGAGACGTCGCGCGACGAATGTATTTCCCTAAGACATCTAGGGAACTTGAAATATTTGGAATCGAGCTCTAGGTCGACGAGGTTTTTTCGCTAAAAACGAAAAAAAACAACCGCAGTAACCGTGCATACTGACAAAGTTGTCAAAATGCGTTATCATCGATGTCGAGTGTAAGTGTGTTCATTTTCACCTCCGAGACATTTCCACAATTATTTACACACGTACGGCGGCGGCGGCGGCCAAATTTATAAAAGCATTTAAAAAATTGCAACTTCACTGTAAAATGGGCATTACTTGTGTGTATTTCGAAACTTATGGCTTTTGCATATTATTCAGAACTTGTTTTTGTGTGATTTGAGATTTAATTTAAGAATTTTCTGTCGCTGGCAACGCCTCTTTTGTTTTCTGTTTTATGTGTTTGTTTTTCATTATCTATAATTTTTTATGTGTATTTTTCTTTTTATTATAAGTGCACGCAGCAGGCACTCTTAATTGGAGAGTTGACATAACCATTTACTTTGCTTGTATGTAATTAACGTTTTATCAACGTCTCTGTATGTCTCTTTAATTAAAATAAAATCCAAAAAAAAATAAAAAGATTATTTTTGTTTCCAAAATAATACGCGATTTCGTAGATCCATAAGAACCATCCATCGAACCGTTTTGTCTCGGATCACAATCAATTCCGATCTCTCTTTGACAATTTCTTCCTCTCGTTTTGGTTTCGTGTAATGTAAAAAGTAACAGTTAAAGTTGATTTTTATACATAGTGCACTAAAGTGCTTTTGACCGTGAAAGAGCTGTCGGAGAACGTCGACTCGACGCGACGCGACAGTCGGAGATTGTGCGCGTCAACATTTTTTATCCAATTTAACGCTTCATTTCGCGACAACCATCGGAGTGGTAGGCGAACTATCCACTAGTGGCTGTCTTTCCTTTTCACTTTATTATCCGAAAGAAAAAAATACACTTTCAATAACGGGAGAAAAAATAATCCGAGCCAGGCCCCGCCACGAATGCGGGCGGTGTAATTCAGTCGCGCAAAAAGCGAGCAAAAAGGCGAGACCCAGCGCGGCTACTCCACTTCGCGATGCGAACTCGCTCGGGCGGAACATGTGTGGGAAAACTCCCACGGAAAAGTGAAAACAGTAACGGGGCACGAAATAAGTATATTTTTAGAAAACTTTTTGATGCGCCCGGCGCCATAGTTTCAAATAATAATCATATTTCAGTGAAAATTTCTCATATGAATTTTCTCTTTCGATACTGCTTTTATCGCGTGTCTAATATTTTCTCCGTACAAGTCGGTAGGCAGTGTGTGATTTTCACACGGTTTTATCGTTCTTTTAATATTTTCATTGATAAACTATTACATAATATTTGTTTTTTTACTATTTCTAAACATATTAAATACAAGATAAGTCACAACAATTATGTTCACAGTACTTGCGTACTATGCATCCGAAAGATTTTTAAATCAGTAGTTAATTAGGGGTGTAAGCGAGTTCAAAGTTCGCATTTTTCAAAAAATATTTCTGACATCTCTTGTGGGTACAATGTTAAACTATCAACATTCTATACAGTATTGTGAACTAGCTCTGCATACAACCGCTTAATCGCTTTACTTGATTTCGTTTTCAGATTTTGTGCACTTTTGAGACGTATTTTGTAAATTGTATTAAGTTATTTGGTTTATATTTTATTTACATCAATACCGTATACCATATACCGATAGTTAATACCATAGCGCTATATGTTTGCGTAACATAATCTTTCCTTTATTCCGCCTGTAACTATCAGCTGGATTCTAATTGGGATATAAGACGATTCTTTAGATGGAAATATCCCTTTGTTTCATTTTTAATACATTTAAAAAACAGACGGAATACTGAACTCATTAATTTATTACAAATCTGTCAAATTTAAAACGTCAAAATTGGCGGAATTACAATGTTAAACAATAAGTGTCAAGATACATAAATAGAAATATTACTTAGTTCAGAATACGGCTGATAGTTAAAGTTAATAACAATGTATTGATAATAATACTAAATTAATTTAATTACAACTAACAATAGTTATAATAAACTCTGCATCATTTTAATGAATAGGTACACCTACTCAAGCATATTATTTTATTTCAATAGTGTGTGGAATATACATATTTTATAGGTATGAATGAATAGGTACACCTACTCAAGCATATTATTTTATTTCAATAGTGTGTGGAATATACATATTTTATAGGTATCGAATTGTCATTGTAGAGAATTTAGATTCAAATGCTTTACATTTTTAAAAATCTCTCACGCCTGCAAGAAAAGGTACATGTTGTCATTGTGTGAATATTAACGCAATTACAAATTTGTACTTAGGCCGGATAAAGATCGAAAAGAAGAAGAAAGTTTGATTGAAATCAGTTGAAAACTACGGGAGTTATGTATATAATATATGAATTATTTTCTGGGGAAACCCGCGTCAAATAGTTCCGAAAGGGACTTTTACACTCCGGACGCGACGTTTCGAATAGTGTTCATGAAAAAAGTGCGTTCATATTTTCCGGAAGTTTCGACCCTCGTAAGTAAGATCTCGATTTGTTGCATCACTATCGAGATCTGCCTAGCCGCTAGGAAGATCGTTAGTAGCCAAGAACGCGACACATTTATTAATCACCTAGGTATATACCTGCAGCATGCGCAGAAAGTCTTATGAAAGTTGATGTGCATTTTACGACCCTTTGCAATTCAAATGTGAAACACCCGAAGCAGAGACATTATTTTGTTTTTGTTTTTTTATTTATTAGAGACACTAACAGGATAATGGGTACATGACACTCAGATAATAAACATTGTAGTGAAGACTATGCCCATTATCCCAATTACAAGTGTCTTCGGCATGCTCTAGTAACATGTATTTTTGTAATTAATTATATTTCACATGTACATTTATGTATATTATATATTTGTGTTTGAGTGTAGTGCGATTAGTATTTAATGATCTATAGGTTCATGTCGTCGTTTAGAAAATGGATGTTGTGTATGAGTGAGTTTTTGAACGATGATAACGTGTCTGCAAGAATATCAGCATCAATGTTAGGGTCGGCACAATACAAATTATATGTGCGACACAACCTTGTAATGGGAGAAAAGTAACCGACATTATTAGTGTGCTGACTTATTCTGAAGAACTCAGGGTTTCTTATACGGGGTTTAACATGCAAATTTATATCAGATAGAGAGAGAGAATCAATAGCTCCGCTGAGAATCTTGTGTAGCACAATGAGATCGGATATTTTCCGTCGGGACTCAAGTTTGTGCATCCTGAAAAAGGCAAGTCGATCTTCGTAGCTGTGAAGGTTATTGTGTTGACCAGCTTAGTATGACAAAATACGTAGAAACATTTTCTGCACTCTCTCGATTCTCGTAATATGTGTTGTGTAATAAGGTGACCAAATAACTGACGAATATTCCAATATACTTCGTACTAGTGATGTATAGAGAATTTTTAGACTTTGAGGATTTTTAAAGTCTTGAGTAATTCTGGTGATAAATCCCAACATAGTATATGCCTTGTTTGTGATATTATCAAAGTGGTTTCTAAAAGTGAGTTTAGAATCTAGCATGTAATTAGTATAATTAATATAATATAATTATTAATATAATTAGGTAGATCTTTTACGATCCTGTCGCTGTTAAAAGTTTTAAATTGTGAATAGGTAGGTAGGTCTTAAAGCCGAAGAGATTCAATCGTCGACGTTTGTACGCGGGAGATGCGGCGCTCCTGCCAGAGACGCTCTGCGCGGAGGCAACGGTCGGCGGCTAGATTTGTGATTGTCGAGAGTGACTTCGAGTTTAGTCTGTGGTAAATCGAAATTACGCACACATTGGTTAAAGTTGTGTCTATTTTTCTTGTTTACTTTCTAAGGAAAATTTTAATTTAGTGCAGATTTCCTAAAAACCACGACATTACGCACACATTGGTTAAAGTTGTGTCTATTTTTCTTGTTTACTTTCTAAGGAAAATTTTAATTTAGTGCAGATTTCCTAAAAACCACGTGATTACGCACACATTGGTTAAAGTTGTTGTATTTTTCTTGTTTACTTTCTAAGGAAAATTTTAATTTAGTGCAGATTTCCTAAAAACCACGAGATTACGCACACATTGGTTAAAGTTGTGTCTATTTTTCTTGTTTACTTTTTAAGGAAAATTTTAATTTAGTGCAGATTTCCTAAAAACCACGAGATTACGCACACATTGGTTAAAGTTGTGTCTATTTTTCTTGTTTACTTTCTAAGGCAAATTTTAATTTAGTGCAGATTTCCTAAAAGCCACGTTTTTATCGAATTTTTAAATAAAATCTTTAATAAGCAAGTCGAGAACACAAAGTAATTTGTGCCTACCGTACCAGAAAAAGCGGATTGCTCTAAAATGGATAATATATGTTAATCAATTGATAAATGAGATTTACAGATAAGATCGATATACTCACGTAAATGTACGAGGCCGCTATAGCGTAATTTAATAACGCGCCTGCCCCGGATAGGAGGAGATCCGTGGTTCGATCCAGGTAGCCGCCAAATATTTTTTCGTTGATTTGATTTTTCCATATGTCTTTCTAATTGATTAATAAATTTGGTTTTGGGAAAAAATAAGTTAAGCTTAGAATTTTTTTGTCCATCTCATCATTATTTCTATTTTATTTACACATTAATTCCCAAACTAAAGTGTTTATATACCTCATTCGACACCGCAACTGTCGCCATGCGTATCCGTTTCAAGCTCAACCATCACCCGGGCGCAATGATTGAACAAATTAGGGCCGGTTGTTTCAAGTTGGATTAAAGTAAGCGTTCTTTTAAATCATAGATTTTTACGTTCTCCACCAATCAGACGATCCGTTTTCGTAAAAATCTATACTTTAATCGACCGTTTACTTTAATCCAACTTGAAACAACCGGGCCTTAATCGTTGACATCACTAGTGGGCTATGTTTCAAAACTTTTTTTTCGGCTTATCTTTTCTTCGGGTACGAACGATCAATTTTTACGTTCTGTAAAAGCGGTCCATGTATAAAGTTTGTAGGAGTGATTGAGTAAAAAAATAAATTGATTGTTAAAAAAATTACCAAGACCAAAATTTTAGCTTACTTATTTTAACAAAACTTATATGTTTGTTATAAGAACACAATTAGTGGAGAGGGATATCCACAGAGGGATAATCATTAATTAATAAGTAAATTTTAGAATTCTTACAGAGACGAAGCTATTTATATGCGAAACGCGTATGGAAAACTTATTTATTTTAATTAACTAACTAACCTAACCACTTTTCAGTCTTGAAGAACCACCTTTTATCTAGTACTATCACAATTCAACGATGTATTTCTTCGCTAAGAAGAATGTAAGAACATATAGCGATATTCGCTATTCGTCTTTTTTTACATTTTTACCTTAAACAACTATTCGTACGTTTTTTAATGAGTTTGCATTAAATTCTATTTTAACCTCTGATATACCATCAATAAAATACCGACGATTTAACACTTTATTTGTTCCTTATTCTGCAAGAATTAAAGTCAAAATATATTGAATAGTCCGTAATCCCCAATACATGAAAAGTGACACTCGATATTTTATTTAGTTTATGCTTTCAAAGCGCATTTTCACAATGTTTCAATTTGATTACAAAACAAAGCGTCCTTTTTACTTTTTTAATTTTGTTAACTATATTTGATTTTATCAATGTTTTCCGCGTTGATGGAAAAATACTCGCGAACAAATGATTCATAATTCACATTGACGTAAAGCGGGTCCAGATAGGTAATAATGTAATATTGCTTATTTTTGTAATATCACAATATCTACGAAATACATGTTATTGTTAACATTACAGTTTCCGCTGACTACTGACGGTCAAGTGATTGCTACGATTCAGTATCACAACAATCATGCCTTAACCCTTATATTTATACAGTGTCGTTTCCTAAAGTGACGTACGCGAAGTTCTCATCAAAAATTAGCACTTTCCAAGAAACACACTATTGTAGGTACGTATTTAGGTACATACTTGCCAACTACATAAAACTCGCAGAAGTAAAGATGGCGCAAATATAATACGACTTCATTAGGAAAATATTCAGTTCACTGAGGTTCTCTTCATATTCTACAGATTCTTTAGTAATAATGTACAGCTTTTTTGCTTTTATGCGCTGCACATCACTGCCATG
The DNA here is from genome assembly GCA_016648135.1 of Agrypnia vestita. Taxonomy (NCBI): domain Eukaryota; kingdom Metazoa; phylum Arthropoda; class Insecta; order Trichoptera; family Phryganeidae; genus Agrypnia; species Agrypnia vestita. Next base: position 24,744 of record JADDOH010013367.1, on the reverse strand, counting down.
ACATATTTTAGTAAACATTATTTTTCGATTTAAAACTTTACAGCGTGTTGTAGGAATATTAATTGGATTCGAGCAGGATACTACAATCTCAATCCAGGTTTCGGGCAACTCGTAGTCGCAAGTCATACGCTCTGACCGCTCTCGTTAGCTACCGATCTCGCGTCAGCGTTATCAGCAGAAATCACGATTCCTATTAGTGTTGAAGGGCGGTGCGGGGTGGAGAAAGTCCGGAGCTGCGGAATGTTGGAGCCATTTAAAGCCCTCCGACGTGCCGCTTCGGCGGCTGGAAAGGCCCCACGGGGAAATGGGGACTTTCACTGTTGCTTATCGGATGACCGGTCCTTTGTGGGCGCCTCCCGCCCTCGGCCCACCGGGTGGTCCCATTAAGAGACGCTTTCGACCGATTGGCCGGCTGCTGCGCCGTCGACACGACTTTTCGTGGGTGTTCCAATTTGTCTTACTATATTCACCGAATACTACGAATACAATATTCTAGTTTTTATTTTATTCTCAAATGCCTATGGTAATTGAAAAGTGGGAAATGTGTTTGCGCCATGCAGAAAAATCTCTCCAACGGTCTGCTCTTGCATCGCTGAAATTCGCGCAGTTTATGTTGTTTGAAATTTCTAAGTCAACAAAACAATATTCAGATTGCATTGTCAATTCCATCACGAGATGTGTAGTTTTGAAATATCCAATTAACTGCCAAAAATAAGACAAGTTGGTCGTTTATTGTTCGTTCCACATTTTTCAGTAACAAAAAAAATTTCGAAAAAGAGTGAAAACATTTTTTTGCTTGATTAACATTTTACAATGAAGTTAGTGTGTGGGAATATGAAATTAATATACCCATGCAAGAATTCAGTTCTCAGGTGAAACCAAGTTGCAAAATTAGTGTATTCATAAAAAGTAATGTAACTATTTAAATTTAAACTAAATTGAACATTGTAATGCACACACATTGAGTTGATTTCACACGACTATAGTTTCGAGAGGAGCAGTCCCTCTCATCATCAGATGTAATTTATAACTAACCTAAATACTAGTGATACAACGAATACTACTTTCACGAATACGAATACGAATATCAAGCCTTTTATTCGGCGAATACGGATAAGAATATGAATAATTCAACAAGGTTATAAACAATACACCACTGTTCTTTTTTTATTAAGAGATTTAAAAATTAAAATTTACCACTGGCTAATTTTTGTTCAAAAAGCACACCATTTGTTTTATCCGATTGTACATTCCCAGCGTTCGAAAATAAATATCATTTTTTCACGCTTAGGAGAGGTCTTGTTATTAGATTTAATTTGAAATTATTTTATAAGTGTTAACACTTTTACACACAAGGTAAATAAAATGAAACGAACAATACATATTACAAAATAAAAAATCCATGAAATGAGCCCCAACCCCATTATAACCCAAAGTAACTAGATGAAAGAACTCATGTTATGATGTAAAAATGAAACAATTGACAACTTTAGAACTCCATTAAAATCCATTCATTCAATGTTAGGGGAATCTCCGATAACAGAGTGCGTAGGATACACGGTGCACAGCCAAACCGTAATTTGCGTTAATAGTTTGTTTTTAATATTCATGATGATATTCGGCGAATACAAATATTCGTATTCGTTGCATCACTACTAAATACAGAACTCATGAAAATATTTGAGTAGAGTCGCGGGTCACGGAGCAGTGAGCGGTAATTTTTGTGTGGTCTTTAAGGGATAATTTCTATATTTAGGTTAGTTATAAATTATAACTGATGATGAGAGGGACTGCCCCTCTCGAAACTATAGTCGTGTTAAATTAACAATGGTGTTAAAACAACAAAGTTCAATTTAGTTTAAATTAAAATAATCATGTCACACCACAAAGTAACTGCCATATTAATTAATAATAGTATAGTAACTGTTCATAAGTATGTTTTCCACTCCACTCATGTTTTCCACGCACTCTGCGAAAGTCTACTTCTTACTGGCACTCTCAAGTATAGTTTTAACCGTTATTTCCATTTTTTGCATTTTTTGCATGTCATCTAGTGTATAAGTAATAGTAAATAAGTTTTTTAGCCAGTAAGTTGTTTTATTCCATCATTTTTTTGTCTGAAGCGTCCTTGAGGTGAGCACTCACGAAAACGGCGCTATATAAATCATCCAATTATTATTATTATTAAGTTAATAAAATGTATTGACTTAATTAAATTACTTACCTATATTGTCTGTTGTTTTCTAAATTATAATATCTATGTCATATTAATATTATTTCATTTATTTCAGATGACTTACCTCGCTGGAATCTGAAGTTACAATAAGCCACAATGTGTCTATGAATATCACCATGAGAAACAGCAACAGTGATCCACCACATCGCACCTTGGAAAAAAAACTCAATCACCACATCAAATCACTTGTCAAGCCTTCCCAGTCGTTTGGGAAAGAGAGCATATTTCATAAACTCATTGACCTGGGAGAAAGTAAAAAAGAAGACACCTATACCACTGCAAATCGAAATATTATAGTTGAACACATGAGATTTGCCAATAAAATCACTTGCAACGAAAGTGATAAAATCAAATTATCAAATTCAAATGATAAAAATGTGTTGGTAAATTTGGAATGTCCAAAGTCTTTGAAAGACTATGAAGCATCATTTCTCTACTCGGAAAATATTAAATCCTCAATGAACGCGCAGAGCGTAAATTTTAACAATACAAAAAACAAATACCGCCAGGAAAACATTCCGAGCAGTGCCAATTTAATTTCTAAAATTGTTATTGAAAAAAGTAAGGATATCGATATGATGGAGCGTAATAATACCGACTCCAGAGTTACGGGAGGTGGAACGACTCAGAAGGTGAACGAGGACGTTGCAGGCGCTAAATTCAAATTAATAATTTCAGAAAAACCTTCCCAAAATGCTCCATTAACTAAAAAAAATTCAAAGGAACTTAATCCATCACGTAAAGTGAGTTTTAAGGTTAAAAATCCATCGTCAGTACACAGGAAAACTATTTTAACAAGCAACAAAGTAGCCGCATTGACTCAAAAATTCAATAAACTGATTAAAGAAAATGACAGCTTAATTAAGGAATCAAAAGTAGGTACAACGCATGATAGTGTACCAAATCACAAAATAGATAGTAGTGACATTTCTACATCAACATTTACATTACCTTCCAATGTTAATGTTAAAATAAAAACGTATAATAAAATATCCATCAAACGCAGAACAAGTGTGAAGAGTAAATCGTCTAGCAATGCTTCTCTTGATAAAATGCTCGTCTCAGAGTCACCGATTCTTCACAGAAAGCTAACAAGAGTAAAATCCGATTGTTTACCAAAAAAGAAAAATATGCTGAAAAAAAAAATTCTGGAGGGTAATAAAAAGATTGAATTATCGCATTGTATTAAATCAAATAACACTGTAAATGACATTAGCGATAAAAATGGTACTGAAATATCAGAATTAACTGAAGCGAGAAAACCAAAACATAATGTTAAGAGAAAGCCGAGTTTTAAAACTTCACCAACGAGACATTCCGTAAATGTTCGAGCCACAATCCAAAAGTTTGAAACTACAAAACCGACACCGGCAGATAATAAAATTTCACTGCCTGAAAATGTGAAGATAGTTGAAAATGCTGTAAAAAATTCTGTTAACAAATTAAATGTGATTAAAGATGCATTGCAAAAGCCAAAAGTACCCGAAAAAAAAATTAATTTATTGAAAACCAAAAATTTAGTTATGCGTGATGGAAAAGCGAAAATTAAAAACATAAAATGCAGTTCAAATGAAATTCAAACAGTTCCTATTGAAAATGAAGATTTTACTTCATCGCCCCAAATAGAATTTATTTCATCACCCCTAACAAAAGTTATTCCAATTTCCCCAAAAGAAGAAATTAAAAAACATACTCCATTAAATGGTAATGAAAACTTTAAAATGAATAAAGGGTTCATCTATGAGAAAGTTAAATTTCCCCAAACCTTTCTGAATCAATGCAAATTGCAATTATCTAACTCAACCGATATTTATCTGGAATCATCCGTGTCTGCCCCGATGTTAGAAAACAAGTGTATCCAAATAATCGATACAGACACACAGAGTTTTGTTAACATTGAAGATAAAACAAACTGTACTTTTATTAATGGTGATGTGAAAAGTGAATCACTTACTGACGATGAGAAATTGTATCAGGAAGTAAGTGCTAGAATAAAACCAAACGATTCATTTCTTTGGCGCAGTAATTCTAAAGTTGATTTACTTCCTTTGAAGGAGTATGAGGTAAAAATAGATTTCAGTTCTGAAAATGAGAATATATATGATTTTGTGGGGCCATCGACAACTAGTTCAGAGTGTGTAAAAGAGTCAGAAATTACCATCACACCGGAGGAAACAATTTGTCCTTCATTTGAAACTCTTTTAAAGAAAGCTGATGATTTATTAGATAACAAAAAAAAAGAAATTGCTGAAGACTTAAAAAAAGAGAAAAATAATAACCCAGTGCAAGACTCCTGCACTGAGGTTTTTAATTTAAATGTCAAGTATGTGGAAGAAATTGTTGAGACAGTCAATGTTGTGGCAGTAAATGATTCAAAAAATGTTATTAGACAAGAGCATCAGCAGACTGCAGACGAAGGTTACGAGCCACTGGAGCCGTACAGGAATAATTTGGGGAATTCACACAAATCTCTAGCAGATGTATCGAATAAATCTCACAATAAAAGTAACTGTCCTTTACCTGAAGTCCCACATGAAAAAGAACAAAATACTTATAAATATTTGTTTAAAGAAGTAAGCCACCATGATGAGGACTGTTCGAGCAATCATAGCTACGAATACTGCGCGGGCAAAATTAATGAAGAACAATTCTATAATAATGAGAGTGATGATGGATACGAGTATTGCAAGTGTTCAAAAGAAAACCTCACAATCAAAAACGAGACTTTGAATAAAGAAATATCCCCCGAATTAGTCAGACGTTCTATGGAAGAATATTCCTCATCGAAATCGAGAAGTCCCACTTCTTCGATAGGATATGAAAAAATTTCATCCATTTATGAAAGCATTCCACCAAAAATGCTCTTAGAATTGCAATATAGCAAACACTGCGTCAGTGATGAGTCTAATTATAATGATCATGGAATCAACTATGATGAATGTAATTGCGAAGAAAATATTTACGATACAATAAAGCCGTGTGACACAATATCGGTATCAAACTGCTATGAAAGTATTCCTGGAAGTCCTCATAGTGTTATAAAGATGAGACAAAAATTAAATACTAATAAATATCAGGCACATTCACTGCCAAAACACAATGTTCCATTTGATGCTATTTCTAACTTCAGTCAGTCGTATTCTGGTTCCACTATATCCAGTGAAAATAAAACTAACAGCATCTATGGCCAAAGGTCTATAGTAAGTTCTGTTAGGTCTGAAGCAACTATTTATGGTCATGCACCTAGTGAAATCAGTTCCAGCGATCGAAGTGACGACTGGGTTGACATGTCTGACCAGGAAGAGTCTGCAGCTGATCACAACAAAAATGTGTAAGTACCTACCTATAACAATTCTTGAATATTGTAGACAAAATAAGATATAAAAATTAAAATATAATTCAGCTGATAAATTACATAAATGGTTCTGGTTGAATATTTCAGAGTGGAAATCTTTTAAAATGAGCCATTTATCAGTGATATCAACTTGACAGCGCATAAAGTCTTTGCCATACTTTGTTTGTTTCAATTGTTTTTTTATGTTATTTTAACTTGCTTAATGATTACAAACTGTAAATACAGTTTTGTAGGATGTCTTATGATAGTATTCATACAGATTTAAATAAATAAAAAAATAATGATTCCATATAAAATGGACACCCTAGAATTAAAGGTAGTTTTAAAAAGGTAGACTAAATGAATATCCAGCAAAAAAGGCGAAAGAAAGCGTGAGCTAGGCGCCGTGTTTGTATCATTGAATATTATTCTTATTATAGTTATTTCCCATTCTATCAGCCGTATTCTGAAAACAACAGGATTATTATTTTGGTGATTGTTACCCCAACATTCAAAAATAAACAATTTACTATTAACAATATTTTTTTTATATGTACGTTCTGAGATCACAATTACTGGATTTTTCCACTACAGGATTATTATTTAATTAAGATCAATTATAGAAGCCTCACAGAGACGAAGCTATTTATATGATAAACGTTTATGGAAGTCTTTTATGTGTGGATGTTCTTACGATGGAATTTTTTAATGTTGCATTGTGTAGAGTGATCACTAAAGCCAGCTCATACAGTTTGTAAGCCATGGGCCTTCATACAAAAGACTTCCATACAAGTTTCCCATATAAATAGCTTCGTATCTGTGAGACATATATAATTTATCTTAATTAAATTAATTTACATTTATGACTTTTGTAATTTTAGATGAGACCTTTGGAAAGTGAATCTACATGATCTAATTTTTGTGATATGTGATTGTGGGGGGAATGTGGAGTATAAGGGATTCATAAATAATTGTCATTAAAAATCTAAGACATGAAGCAGAAATTCCTGTGTATTTATGTTCCTGTGTATATACATTGGTGCATTATCACTTTACAATACCCAACAGTTGTGCAGTAATGGCATACAAACGAATTTAAATTTAAATAGGTACCTACATCAATATTTTATTGCACATACATGTTACATCAATACATGCATAGCGACCTCCGTAATGTCTGGGTTCTTAAAAAAGACCTGTTTATTTGATGATGAAGTGATATTTATATCATCATACAAACCAGTCATTGCTATCTGGAGTTTTGTTTTAAATATAAGTTTTTGGTGAATATTATATGAAATAAGTACTAATAATATTTTAAAAGTTGGTGGAAATTAGTTTTGTTTCACACGTCTATTAATTTCTTCATCCAAACAGTATAAATATTAAATTAAAGCCAATATTTTCATTTTTCGTCCCAATGATAGAAATATTGACGTCTTGATGATTCGCTATTTTTGAGTGTTGGGGTAACAATCACCAAATACCAATCTTATTATTTTCTGAATACGGCAGAATAAAGCATACTTAGATTGAGATAAACATATAAATATATATGTTTTATTATTTGCTTAATATTAGGTCCTTACATATGAAATTGGCGTTTAGTATGGGAGGAACATAAAGTCGATTTTTTTTATAATAATATATTTATTTAATCAAAGTATGTACCATTGCTATCTATGCACTTTTGCCATCTCATAGGTAGTTCATCGATACCTTTACTAAAAAAACCATTCGGACGGGAATCAATAAAATCTTTGAAGGCGGTTTGGACTGCCCCATCGGAGTTGAATTTTTTCCCTTGCAAGAAGTTATCCAAATTTCGAAAAAATGGTAATCTGTTGGGGCAAGGTCCGGAGAGTACGGTGGATGTCTTAGACATTCCAATTGAAGCTCCTCTAATTTGGTAGCCGTCTGTTGTGCAATGTGTGGTCTAGCGTTATCATGAAGCAGCAGTGGCCTAGAGCGATTAACCAGCCTCGGTTGTTTAGCAGATAGCTTTTCCATCATGGTTTGCAGTTGCTGACAATAGACATCTGCCGTAATCGTCTGGCCAGATTTAAGAAAGCTGTAGTGAACGACACCAGCACTAGTCCACCAAACGCTCACAAGTAACTTTTTTGGAGTCAATTTTCGCTTGGGGCATGGTTTGCTGGTTCGGCAGGGTTCAGCCATTGTGATGAGCGCTTCCGATTATCGTACAGGATCCACTTTTCATCACAGGTAATGATTCGATTTAAAATCCCTTCATTATTGTGCCGGTTGAGTAATGCAACGCAGCAGTCAACGCGCGTTTGTTGATTTGCTTCAATCAATTCGTGAGGTACCCACCTTTCAAGCTTTTTCACCTTACCAATTTGCTTCAAGTGGATTAAAACAGTTTTATCACTAACACCGCAGCCTGCAGCTAACTCGGATGTGGTTTGCGATGGATCCGCTTCCACAATAGCCTCCAATTCTTCATTATCAACTTTGGTCTCCGGCCGTCCACGGGGCTTGTTCTGCAGGTCGAAATTTCCAGAACGAAAACGTTGGAACCAAAAACGCACTGCGTTTTCTTTTGCGGCACCGTCGCCATACACATCATTAATCCTTCGAGCCGTTTTTGCAGCACTGGTGCCACGGTGGAACTCGTACTCGTAAATAACGCGATATTTGAAGTTTTTCATTTTGTAAACTGAGTGACGCAAAGAAAAAAACAATTGAGAAAAAACAAATGAATTATAATTTTCAAAACACAAATACATGAGTAAATAGCTGTATAAATTTGGATTTGGAATTCTTAACCAAAGAGAAGATATTTGAGATCAAATTTGCCAGTACGGCAAAACGCCAATTTCATATGTAAGGACCTAATATTACTTAAAGTGCAATTTTTTTATGTTATGCTAAATTTTTGCTTCAGATTACTTAAAAATGTTAGTAAGTACCATTAATTGCACTTATTTACAGAGTTTTGTAAAATATGTATGTATATATGTACAAGGCTCATATATATGCATATGTCCACAAAGACAATATAAAGGCTCATAAGAAAATTCATTCAATTGATGTAAATAGTCCATAATAATTTTACTGTGATGGACAAAATAAGCAAGCCTTTCAAAAGTGTCAGCTTCGTAATTAAACTATTTAATAAACCAAATATATTTTATAATTAAACTATTTAATCATACTATTAAGTTATTTTATTTTCCCGCAAAATTACATTTTTATCAAATAATCATGACATTTCAATGGCCTTGGGAAAATAATGATGGTATATTAACCGGTGACACATTAACCGTTATTTGGGATTTGTATCTGATAGTATCGATGTTGGGAACAATTTTTTTTGCATTTCTAAGAGCGAACTTCGGTACTAGACAACAGTTATATCTCAGTTAGTTATCACCGATACAGTCAGATACGAATCTATAATAACTGTATCATATGGAACCAGTTAAAATAACAGTATGACCATCACTACAGGAAAGATAATTTTTTTAAAATTAATTAAATACATTTATTTATTTACCGAGCCCCAACAGGATTGGAGTCTTAATATCTTTGGTGTCTCATATGATTCGGGAAAATATATTTTGTCTCGATATAACTTATTAATTATGTTATTTGTATTTAGAAAACGAGAACGATCACGGGGGAAGCGCAGCCCCGCTAGCTGGTCTAGAAAAGTACGTCACCAATGGACCAAGACACCCCAAAAAAAAGGAGGTTCTGGCGGTAAGTTATTAGTGATATTTTTTTTTAAATTTTGTTTTGAATAATTCTATTTTAATTCACACCATCAGTTCATCTCAATTTTTTATGTAGAATATATACATAATAAGTAGGTAAACCAAAAAATATTTGAAGATATGCTTTTATATGCTTACTTTGCATACATTCGTGATTGATTTTTATCATCACCCATGCAGTATTCAATTGATAAACACATTGTTTTAAAGTTTAAAACAAATATTCGAATGACATTTTCTTTAGCTGTTTCTGCGGCTCTTGTTTATGAGTGATGTGATTATTAATTTTAAACGAAATAATGACTAAGTCACATTGAAAATGATTTAATAGTGTATAGTCACCCACTTTACGTAAATGTTGAAAGTTTCAGAGCTCTAGCGAGTCGGGAAGTTGCTGAAAAATCAATTATAAGATTCCACCACAACAAACAACAGATTAAGAGTTGAATAAAATCACGTAATTAGTTTTTATTATTCTTAACGAAAGCTAAGTAGTAAGTCTACGACATGATTAATCTAAATATTCGGGCTAGAATAATTAAACTTGGAAATATGATAGTAGGATTTGAGCCCCTTCGATCTTTGCGCCTAATGCAAGCATCCTGATCACCCGATTTTAGAAACCAAATAAAATTAAATATAAATGACACAAACAAATATTAAAAAACATTTATTACGTGATAAATAATAATATGTTATTTATGTCCTATAAATAAGTAATACAGTATTTTTATTATTGCTATTTAAAAATATTTTAATTTGTGAAATAGACACTAATTATTAGATTATTTGTGGGGTATAAAAGCAAAAGCAGCAATATCCAAAAGATTAAAAAAATGTTTTGAATGCAGTCACCGAGGATAACTAATTTAAAATGTACTGAATTCTAGAATTTATGCATCTTCCAAAATCATGTTTCCTACAAATTTATAGGCTATGTTTCCTATAAAATCTTAAATTCAGTACATTACAAATTAGTAATTATCGATGACTGCATTCAAAGTTTTTAAATATTGCTACCTTTGCTTTTTACTCCACATTTGTAACAATTTAATTGTTTGTGCAGCCAATTTTTCACAGATTTTTAAGGAAAATATTAATTTACTACGTGAATCTTGGAATGTTGGAAAAATGAAAATCATTATACGTATGCGTTACCTCAAAGTATCCATTGTTTTGCAGAGAATTTATAATATTATATTTTAAGCCCTTCGTTATAATACTCTAATTTTTTATACTTTATTATATTTTTTATTTACACAATTTCACAAAATAAAATGTGTTGCATTATTAATAGTTAAACTATAATTTTATTTAACACATTTGTGAATATGCTATAATAGTCAATATTTGTTCCCTAATTTGAAAATGATGCTTGTAGCCTTCGGATAAATAAAGTTTGTGTTAAAAAAAAGTGAATTGCATGTGAATGTATAGTTCCGGAATATTTAAAAATGGATAAAAGTTAATATTAGTGTGTTATTGGAAAGCAAACAGCCTAAGCGTCCGTGAATGTGGTAAATAAATATATTTAAAATAAAATAAAAAGATGATTTGATAGTATTTTTTTTATATTTAGGGAAAATTAAAATTAATTTTTGAATCATAGTTCCTAGTAGGTACTACAAAAACTGAGCATTTTTCTTTGAAGGAAAATTATTTTGTTGCAAATGCATCTAATGCTTGAACCATTAATTATAGTTTTTCAAAACTGCTTCCTCATTTTCATTCGCCGACAATTCAATAGATGGCGCGATACTCCGCGTTATATGAGCTTGCGGTTACTTTGAATATAATAATTAACATGTAGAGGACTGTTTCGCTTTACCCATCTGTGAATAATAATATAAATTTGTGTAATTTTAATTAAATAATTAAAGATGATTAATTTTACCGAAATCGTGTGAACACGAGAATTTAATTTATAATGTAATCAAGAAGTGCAGCGCAACCGGGGTCACCATATGCATGAATGAAAAAGGAGGATATGGAATCAATTAAAGAAGTCATTTCAAAATTTTCATCATCATCAAAATCAATTCAAAATTTAAAATACAAGATAAATTACGTAAAAAGGTAGCATAAAGCCATGTATTCACTAGGGGACAAATCGCGAAACATTCCGCTCGACATGTCGCATCAACATCTACGCTCATGTTTCAGGTACAATGACGCGGTCAATTGACGTGCACACACCGGGACTCGCATATCTTGTCGCGGAAATGTCATCCGATGAGGTTATGGATGACAGCTGCAGTATCACATTTGGCGAAAACGGGGTTCCGCGCAATTCGAAATGTTTTTTTGGGTCGCAATTTCAAATTAACGAGGTTTTACTGTAGTAAATTGAATATTATTAAAAACAAGGTCCTTTTTGCAAATAATTATTGTTTTCCAGACGTCACGGAAATATATCGCCATATGAGGTTATGATGATAGCCGCGTATCTGTTTATGTTAATGAGTTTATCGAAAAGTAAGAGGAGAAAAAAGAGGAGAATGCGAAATTATTAACTGCAAAGAGAAAGAAGGACGGACATTCTATGCGATCTTCGATCGATACAGCTCGATGAGTTCGAGAACGATTTCGTTTCCCCGCATTGTCATCTTGACAGATACAGCGCATGCGTATTCACTTGTAAACATACCACGTGGTACTGACGCTCCGCAGAATGTTGCAGTGAGTACGCTCGGGTACCGTGCGCATGGCAACGTTGCCACGGCACGTAGAAATGCCGCGCTATGTTGTGCGCGAGGTCGCGGAACAGTGCGCGACGTTGCAACGTCACGTAGACTCTATGCCGCGCATGCTGTTGGGGACAATTTGTCCCCTAGTGAATACATGGCTTAAGTGTCAATAAAACAAACGCATTAGGTACATGTCTCCAATAGGTAGGTAGGTAGGTACATATCATACCACCCCAACATGGAATATGTTTCTTCCTAAATATTCTTTCATCGTGTACACAAAAATACAAAATCTCTTAAGAACCTTCCTACATATTACAGTCCATTGGTGAACCTCCTATCTATAGGACAGCATTATAATATATATTCCGTAATTTTCAAACCATATTTTTAACATTTTTAGCGTTCCGGGAAGCTTTCGATAAAACACACGTAAAACATAAATGTAGAGTATTATATACATATATCTGTATAGTGGATTAAAATAAAATTAATTAGGATGTAAAATTGGTCGTATACATTTATGTCATAGATGATAACGTTTCTTTTTTTTTCAAAACCAACAGTGGGTGAAGTAGCATAAATCAGTCTAGGTCTAGCAGAAAACAATCGGCGAAAGTCAATTTCAGACAGTAATGGCCGCGCAGCGACTATTGTCGGCCGCGAGGCGGCCACCATAGCCACCCGCTGGGCCTAGCAGCGAGCAATCGGCGATAGTTAATGGCCGCCGCCACTATACCGGGCTGCAGGGTCTAGTAGCAACTGCTATTAAAACAAAAATGTCCTTTCGAACCATTTCCTTTGGGATTCTATAAGTAGGTATATGCTAACTCTAGACTCGCAGACATGGCTACGTCCCGCAGCACAAATGGAAAAAATGTTTTCGATTTATTCTTACATGTATGGACTGGAACTGCGTCATCATTATCGTGGAAAGTTGGACTTAATATTTTGTTTATCAGTAGCACTAGGAGAAAGCGATCGGCTTTCGCTGATTACCGTTTTAATTATTAAGCTCTGCGGACATCTTGCCGCGGCCTCCTCGACCGATTGCGACTAAAAATAGTACAAAGAGCAATCTATGATATAACCTGTAGGTAAGCGCAAGGTCTTGTGAAAATTTTATGATCGAGTAAATAAATAATATCAAAATTTATCGCGTATAAGTTTAGATTCATTTTAATATCTATTCGAGCACTGAGTGACATACTCGTAGGTACAACGGATTACACTTTGACATAGGATTGAATTCATTAATATCAAACTTGTCAAACTTAAAACGTCAATACTGACGGCATTTAAACGTTATACAACAACTGTCATGATACCAAAACAGAAATATTGCTTATTTCAGAATACGGCCAATTACGTAATCTTTACAATAGTCACTAAACTTGACTTGTCAAATAACTTGAGTTTTCATCAAATATTTAGATTATTTTCATTTTCACGGCCTCAAAGTGTAATAAGATGTGTATTTGATATTATATCTCTCGATACACACTGACACACCGTTTTATCATACAATGAATACGATAATATTTTATACGTCTACATTCGTACACACAATTTCCACTGAAAATTGCCACAATCTCATTTGTTAGCTTAGGTGTGTAGCCAAAATTCATCTTATTTATAATAAATTTCTTATTCAGCACATATGTGAGGTATAAAAGCAAAGGCGGCAATATCCAAAAAATAAAATAAAAAACGAGTGAGCCTTACAGTAGTCGCATATGATATGTAACATTTCACATCTCACAATTAAAAATATCAATTGAGCAGCGACAGAAAATAACCTCAAACATTTATTATTAAAAATTCATTTATGAAAACATTTATATATATATATATATAATATATATATTATATATATATTTATTAATTAGTAAATACATGTAAAGAAAATGTATTTGTATTTTTTGTAAATTGTATTTTGCCGCACTGTGAGCTGTCATTAAAGAATTTTGGCGATGTCGATAAAACGGTGTACTATGTTGGTGTACAGAATTGTTGACATGACAGCTGTTAAATGATAAAGTTATCAATTAAATATTTGACATATTAAAGAATATACTTTTAATGTCGTGTCGTTTTTTTATTAACAGAGCAACACAAAAAGATTTATTTTCTTTAATTTTGTCAATCCCTACAGAGTTTGAAAGAAACAAACTCATATTATACATTTATTAATACGGTACCAACCTTTCGGAAAATGGGTTGGTACCTACCATCTGACGACCAACTCTATCACCGCGCGCGCTCATTGGCCAAAGGAAATAGCGCGAACGTCCCCGGCGTCTGGTTTCCTGTCGCATTTCCGTCCATTTTCACGAAATCACAGATTGCAGGAAAGCGAGAGGAAAGATGTTACATATCAAAAAATGTTACGAATGCGGTCGCCGAGGATTACTAATTTAAAATGTACTGAATTCTAGATATTACGAATCTATCCCTTCCAAAATCATTTTTCCTATAAATCTCGAATTCAATACCTACATTACAAATTAGTAATCCTCGATGATTGCATTATTTTTTTTTGTTGACATCGCTGCCTTTGCTTTGCTTAACCCCACATACGTACATACAATTATGTTTCATTTACTAGATCAGATTGAAAAAAATTACATTTCTTATTATTAATGTCACTGCTAAATTATTGACTTTATCTCGGCCTCTAATAGAATGTTCGATGCGCTCACGCTTATTCTATTAATAGAAAACTGGGATTGGTATCCAATGAACATCAGTATTAACAACACTATTGTTAATTACTGACACTGATAAAATAAATATTAAAGGTATAAGCCAGCGTTCTGACACATCAAAATATTTGTGAAAAATTTACACATAAAAAATTGCATAATATTTACCCATTGGGTAATTTTTCATACCAATATATACATATATTCAGTGCCGGTTTAGGTATGTAAATATGAGCGGTAAAAACCAGAATTTAAAATAGTTTCGAAATGTTTTTAAATTAAAGAACCTCAGATGTCTTAGTAATAATAATTTCTCATAATTCTCAAACTATTCTAAATCTGTTAGTTTTTTTAATTAATAGCTAAATTTCTGACTATAATAATTGTTTTACTCAAAATAATATACCAAAGATATTCCGTAGATTTTTTTAAATAGCATAATGTCAATTAGTGTATATTATAGATATCTCACAGAGACGAAACTGTATTAATTATGGGAAAGTAGGTATAGAAGTCATTTGGGTGTAACAGGACTTATGACCTGTCTTTTTATGGTTGGCTTAAGTGATCACTTTACACAATTACATAAGTCCTGTTACACCCAAATGACTTCTATACCTACTTTCCCATAATTAATACAGTTTCGTCTCTGTGAGATATCTATAATATACACTAATTGATTAATAATGTCTCTGTGACATAAATCCAGCACTGTTCTGAAAGATTTGAACAAACTCAAAATATTCTGAATTGTAAATACTGGTAAAAAAGGAATTTAACAAAAATTGGAAATAATATTTCCTGGCGTATCCTAGTGTAATGCAAGTATTCGGATGAATTTCATTACACACAATAAAGTATATTGCTCCCAAAATTCCGTAAATCAATTGTAGATTTTCTCATTTAGCGACATCTGTGGGGATTTAGGGGAATGAAAATGGCTTTGTACAGGCCGCATGGAAAAGGCGCTTACAACTCATATATGAAAGCTTCACGCAATTTGAACATATATACAACTTCCAAAAAAATGAATAAGCATGGTATATTCTATCATGGGTGGAAATGGCGAATGTTACAATTGTGTAAAGTGATCACTTAAGCCAACCATAAAAAGACAGGTCATAAGTCCTGTTACACCCAAATGACTTCTATACCTACATTCCCATAATTAATACAGTTTCGTCTCTGTGAGATATCTATAATATACACTAATTGATTAATAATGTCTCTGTGACATAAATCCAGCACTGTTCTGAAAGATTTGAACAAACTCAAAATATTCTGAAGCATAATGTCGCCTATGTTTCCGCCAGTTCCTAAAGAGTGCGTTCCATAAGTGTGCGAAATTTGGGTCCGATCTGTCAAACGGTGTAGATTTGTGTAGAGAATAGACGTACTTGACTTGACTTGATCTCGTGGCAATCAGAGTACCGGGTCACTAGTGGACCTCTCGCTCTTCCATCGTGATGTATCAGTGAAGGGGTTTATTTACTTCACTATTAGAAAGGGTGTTACTGCAATAGTGGCGCAGTATTACTGTGGTGGGGGGGCTCGGGGGGAGGGCCCCCCCAGGGTCTCCTGATCCGTTCTGGAATGGTCTCGTCGAAGCGCGACAGAGTGTTTATGGTGGGGTTGTGGTGTGAAGTGATGCATGTCTCTGATATAGTCTTGTAGGGGCGGGATGCCCGAGTCATGATGTAGTTAGAACAGACAGAGACATTGAGTTTTATAAGTATAGCTCTGTGATCTTCACACAGCGGTGTGCTAATATGGTATCACGGATTTTTTTGACCATTTCCTCCGCAGTCGTCTCAATTGGATGGCCTGGCGATCTTCGGAAACGGATATTCAGCCTCGCTAACGGATATTCATTAAACAAATTTCTGAAGGTAGTCATCGAAGGTCCGCGGTCCTTATAAACAGCATTCGCAACAAAACTTCTTTGATTTCCTCACTCGTCTTCGCTGTCCTCGCTCGAGTCACTGAGCGAAGTTGCTATTTTCCTAACAACAAACATAATCTTGCCCACTTTGATATTTTGCGTCATCAGTCGTTAAAGATGGGTTACTTACTTATCGTACCCTTTAACAATTTGAAGTCGGGTGTGACTGTATGGCGCTTGTTCCAATGACAGCGTATTGTCTCAATATTATAAACCGTCAACTAAACGTACCAATGATTAGGAACACTTGTTGGGTCACACACACAACAGTTGTTGCAAATTCACTATTAGTGATTCCAGTAGATAATCAATGTGTCATGATGAGTGTCCCTGAACGAAGTAAATACATTGAGGAATAAAACTTTATTAAATCCGACACAATAGTCAAATAATAATAATAATAATAATAAATATATAATTCCACTACAAATGAGAAAGTTTTTATAATCTGATTCAAACATTATGATGATTAAAAATCAAGTTAACAAATAGAATAGAAATAATTATTAAAGAATAAGAATAGTAATGAAAAACAGTCTACTCTATTATTTCTTAAAAAGGCCGTTGACGTAGCGTATTTTATAGAATTATTTTATGGAACTTTTATGATGGCTAGGATATAAAATTTCCTAACTTATAAAATGAGAAAAAATATATTATTTATGTAAATTTTGCTTATAATTGGAGGCTGAAAGCTATATTATAAATTATTTAGTCCGGTAAATAAAAAAAAAAGACGAAAATGTTGACGTTCAACATACCTATACCGAGTAAAAGTACTCGTATACATAGCCCGAGTTTTCGAAGTAATATCTAATGGCTCAGATTAGCGCGGGGTACGCTGTTATTCGTTATCTGTTGTATTTTGTATATAGCTCAGAAGGATCAACTGATGCCTGCCGACCTTTGTCAGTCAATCTCCGAGACAGCAGTCTCATCCGAGTAAACACATCATAAAATAAGACTGAGGTTTAGGTTGTTCTTCTTCAGTTAATTTTAAATAATCATAAACTACGTGGCCTGATCAAAGGGGAGAGAAGGGACAAGGCAGAATGCTATGCTGGACTACGTGAGGGCAGGGGGGAGGGTTAGAGCTGAGCTACGTAATTCTTCATTTATTTTATTTGGCACAGTTAAAACTGTGCAGGATATGTGAAAACATATATATATATATATATATATATATATATATATATTTATTTCATAGTATCGATACTTTTGTATTTTAGGTTCACTATATATTCACACTGCCTTGCGTACGTGTGACTTGTAGCGCTGGCCGATGTGCCGCGCCGGCGCAGTATGTATTAAAAATATTAGACACCCGGTAGGTAACTAAGTACATATATTCAAATTCGCTCGCACACGAGGCTTCCTCCGCCAGTGACAAGGGGAGTCTTTAACTACGTGGCCTGATCAAGGGAGGGTTAGGTAGAATACTACGCTGGGCTCCGTGAGGGGAGGGAGGGGGGGAGTCAGAGCCACGCTACGTAATTCCTTCCTTTATTTGATACAATTTAAAAGGTACAGATCGGCTTTCATAAACAATCATAAACAAATACCATTGTTTTATAAGCTTTTTATAATTATAATTTATTTTTACGCTTATTAATTACGAGAATGTCTGTCCATTTTATACCCAATAATTTTAAAATAATTTTGATAGGAGAAAACAGCAAAATGTCCGCTTGAAAAAATAGGAAAAAACTACGTTCCGCAAATTGTCGCACCAAAAGCCACGACAGGGCTACGTGGAGGGAGGGGTTCAAAACGGAGCCCCGCGGTTTATGGACATTCTCTAATCGGTAGTAAAATCGATACTGGCTATCTGCGTACATTGATACCATGGCGGTTTTTTCTTGTTTTCCTTAACATCTCATTGTTTGCAGTCACTCGCTCTGTCAGGCGGGCGGCCCTGCCCGCTCGCGCCGAGACCGGCCGCGGAAGGGGGAAGGCCGGCGGCCGCTCGCGCCGCACTGGTCGCCGCTAGGGATGGGTCGTCGACGTATTTAGCGTCGACGAAACGAGACCGTCCACGTCCGGCCATCGACGAGACGATCAACTAGTTGAATCCGTCAACTTCGTTACGCGGACGTCGCGGACGTTCTATCTAAACATCGGGACGATGGTCAACTGTCTACGGTTCGACGCGACGCTGCTCGACGGTTCAACCGTTGCCGGTACATAATTTAAAAATACTTTACATTTGAGATGTTATCTAGAAATTTATTGAAGAATACATCTTTCAAAGTCAGGCTTTCACTTTGTGGTGAAATTATTAATAAATAAATATATCTGTATTATTTGTCAACTTTAGTTTAAGGCTCAATCTGAGAAAAGGAACATTGTTCCCGAAACATGTAAAAAACCAATAAAAAGTGGTGTAAACAAAATAATAATAGATTTATTGTTTATCTATTAAGTTGAAAATAGGGAATTTTTAATAAAAATTAATTAAACCTAAATTCAAGATTATATTACATATATAATAATTAATGTTAGGTATAGAAAATTTTATTCCCTACAAGTTTGTTTATCATTTATATGCTAAAGTTGAAAAGTAAAGAAATAACACAATAATTAAATTTTACCATCCCTTTTCAGGTAGATATAAGAAGTCGTGATCGATCGAATAAAATATTGATTTTAGAAAACTATCTAGCCGGCCTGTTAATTAATAATAGTTCAATAAAAAATAAAATAATTAAACAGAATTGTTTTATTTTATACAGTGTAAAATTGGGAATTCACCGAAACGTCGCACGTGCACATCGCAAAAAATCAAGTAAAAAATAATAGATAATAGCTTATTAAGACTATCTCTCCCTACGCATGCATTCAAATTTCAAATCTCTGTCATTGTTCGTGTACACTAGGGATGGGTCGTCGACGTATTTACCGTCGACGAAACGAGACCGTCCATGTCCATCCGTCGACGAGACGATCAACTAGTTGAATTCGTCAACTAGTTGACGCGTCAACTTTGTTACGCGGACGTCGCGGACGTTCTATCTAAACATCGGGACGATGGTCAACTGTCTACGGTTCAACGCGACGCTTCTCGACGGCTCAACCGTTGGCTATTTTTATGACGTTAATTTTTAAAATTTAAAGAAGTTCGAAGGAATATAGTTTCGGGGAAAGTAAAACCGCTACTTGTGCTTATATGTAAAAAGAAATATTTTATTATTTATTTGTTTACGCACATTATAAGCTTTTACATATTGTTTTATATACTTCTTTCTATATATAACAAAGAAAGAAGTAGGTATACACAGCAATATCAGGTGTTAGCAGTAAAATATAAATATAAACTACATATATAAGCAGTCATAGTATTGGGTATAAGCATTAAAATGTGAGTAAATAAAATGGAAGGAAACAATGATTTTGCGTAATAAAGGCACCAGTTATGAGGTGCGGTAAAAAATACTTTACATTTATTTATTATCTATAAATTTATAAATAAATACATAATTTAAAAATACTTTACATTTGAGATGTTATATGGAAATTTATTGAAGAATACATCTTTCAAAGTCAGGCTTTCACTTTGTGGTGACATTATTAATAAATAAATATATCTATACTATTTGTCAACTTTAGTTAGATCTGCACTCTATGGTAGTGTACTTTAGAGTTGAAATGAAATTACCTGTCGAGCCGTCTATGACGTCTATGGCATCTACAAGACGACAGCGAGACAGAGAAATAAACGGAGACGTTTTGTCTTGCTCTCGCTCGTTGCTTTGCATTGCGTTAATCTCGAATCGTCCACCGACCACGGCGTCCGCTGTCCACCGTCTACGAATTCAACTAGTCCATGCGATAAACGTAAACGGTCGACGCGTCGATGCAACGTCAACGGTTGATTTCAACTAGTCCGTCCATTCAACGCCCATCCCTAGTCGCCGCCGCCCGCCGCCCGCACACCGCTCCAGCCGGCGAGTGAAAGTGGAGTTGCGACAGGCCTCGCCTCAAACCAGAGTTCCGAGCGCGCGAGGAAACGGACCGCCCCGAGTGTTACGCGCGCGTGATCATCCTCGCTCGTATCCGTGTGTTATGTTATAATTGATAGAGAAATCCGGTTGCGCTAGGTCTCATTGTCGGCGCGGCCCAGGCGCGGTGTGACGCTCTTTGTACGTGTCCGCTCGTTTCGCCGCTCCTCGTAATAACCATTTTTGGCATCGCTCGCGTACCGCGAAAACGGGAACGCGAACGGTGATCGCGATGCGCTTCGAGTGATTCGTCGACGTAAACGTTAAGTGAATTTTTGAGCGTACGAGCGTTCGTTACAAACTTCGAATGACGTCGCGGAAATTGACCGTATCGTGCGACAGACGCGTAATTAATATTTATCGAGTGTGCAATAACCCGTTTACGCATCGCGTCACGCGTGACGCCCGCCGTCATCTCCCGGCCCACATAGTCGGCGGAGCCGGCAGAGGCGAGAGCCGACGCCGAGTCGCCTAGAATAGACCTCGACGCGTAGCGGATCGAAACCCGCATCGGCGGTAACTCGACAAATTTGTCGATTTTTGTCGCGACCTCGATGCCGCCGATTGTTCCGCGGCATTCGACGCCGGATCGTCCGACTGCCTCGTGTTCGGTTCGAGCGCACCTGTCTCGCCTTCCCGCGTGTGTCCGTGGATGCATTCCGCTATCTAGAAACTGCGCGGCGTAAAAAGTAACCATTGTTAATCGAGGGAAAACATCCGGATAGTTATCGTGAAATCCGATTGTGCGCCCGTTCTGTTTCCAGAACTTACCTACGAATCAAATTGTAAAAGCGGCTGCGGTAGTTGTGGGAAATTCAATTCATAAACAATGGCGAAATAAACAGATTGTTACTTAATTATTGTTTAAAACAGGATTATCGCGATTATCGTTTAAATACATTTACACTTTATCGATCGAATTTCTCCTTGATTTATAGCGATAGAATAGATCAACCTCCAGGGTAAATCATTATTTAGAAATAACAAATAGTAATGTTGCACATTCAAATTCCGCGCAACCTCCGAATGTTGACGATGTTACCTACAGACCTTGGCGGCGCCGGCGGGGTATCGATTCGTCATTGATCGGCTCGAGTCCGCTGTCCGTGCCCGTTGGAAAATAAAATAGTTTATTCGCTTCGAGCGCGGCTGACTTCTATTCTCCGAGCTGTTCGATTATGAAATGACATTATCGTATTTACGGAGCCGCGGTCCGATCGCTGTTGTCGCTTCAACTTCAACTTGTTCAACTTCCGAATCCCGTTAGCTCACTTCTTGAAAACTTACCGAAAACTCCGGATGCATTCGTTATAGAATATCTGTGCGAAGTTGCGAATGTGTAGTGGAACAGTTCCTGTCAAAAAAGTTTTATATCTGAATGTAAAAACACTCGTCTTGTCCGCGTCCGCTTAACTAGCGATTATTACGGTATCTCGTTTACGCTGGAAGTGACAAACTATTTTTATGAAAAAGGAGTAGGTACAGTTGCCGGCAAACTTCTTAAAATTTTTGGCGTAGTGGGGGAACACGCGGAAGACAAAATTTGGGTCTCTTTGATGGAATGGTACATGCGCGAACTTTCCCCCACTACGCCGTAAAATTTCAAAATGTTTGCCGGCTACCGTACTTACGTCAGGATCTCCGAAGCGATTTTATGAATATACTTACTATATACGATTTTACGAGCGATAGAAAAATAAAGGCTATTCGCACCACCGATCAGCTGAGCTGCTTGCATCGGAGCGAGAGAATGTGATAAAATTCGCGAATGAATAACCGCCCGCATAATTGTATCCTGTATGCGCACGCATCCGGTTTTGATGAGTCGCTCTGTCGTTTTAGACTTCTGAAGCATATACATTCGTTACTTTATAGAGTACCTATCCATGGACACATACCTTATAGATCAATTAAAATATAACATAAATTTTAAAAAGTAGTCCCAAGTAGGCCGATTTCGGACGACTTAATAATAATAATAATAAGTTTATATTCCACCGTGACCAGGCTGAGCGAACGAGACCTGGTCTGCCATTAAGCCGCTTAAAATAACATAATCAACGACTCCGATTACGACTCAGAGCCCCACTCCGGAGATAGGAAATAATTTCGAAAGGACGAAAAATAAAAGTATGGCGACTAACGCTCGAGATGTCACAAAACATAAACGGAAGGAGTACAATAACAGATTTTGCCATTGGAGAGCATCGGGATATAGTTGAATATAAATAATGCAGGTTGTCTCAGAGCTAGTAGCAAAAACTTCGGGGGAGTCTTCCTCATTCAATTTTGAATAGAACATATTATTTAGTAACGCGTAACGGAGGTAAGCAATATTAAAGTTTGCATTTTTTTCCCCGATATTATTATTTTTATCAACTTATTTTCTGTAAAACTTTGGACTACGAGTACAGTAATTTATATTGATAGATATAAAAAGTCATTCGCTTCAACCAAGTAAAATAAATTGATTAAAACCTTACACAACTTTGAAAAATATATTTTCTCTAAGGTTTTTGTCTCCTCCGAAGTATTTGCTACCAGCTAGGAGACACTAATGTGATTATATTCACTCACAATACTCGCACTCGCAGAGCATGAGGAAGTACAAGCGAGAATAAAAGATTATATTTGAAGTACAGTTTTAAAATTAGGTAACTCCAAACAGAGAAACTCCAAAAAAACTCCAAAACTCCCCAAAAAAGTACGCTTGGTCACCTTCTAGTTTCACTATTCCAAAATCAATTTATGTGCAGTCCATGCAAGGTACAGATGCCGGCAAACATGTTGAACATTTTTCGGCGAAGTGGGGGAGAGTTTGCGCATGTACCATTCCACCAACGAGACCCAAAATTTGTCTTCTGCGCATACCCCCACCACGCCGAAAAATGTCCAAGAAGTTTGCCGGCAACTGTACGGGAGTGAAACTTCGCTAAAGTGTACTCGTGTTTTTACAATCTCTAAGCGGCGCAGGTATTTGCAGTCTTCACTCGAATAACTGAATAATTTTTCAGAGAGATTGTGAATTCAGATCATCAGAAATCAGAAGAGAGATTCATTCTGATTCTATTTTTCAGCGATTACTCGTTTACTTTTTAAAAATACCCAATTATTTTCGGTGGTGTTTTGTTTCGCCGAATACAGATAAATAACGCAGACTGTGTGTCGTATATTATAATGTCGCACTTTATTCGGTCGTTCGTTTACAGTTTATGTTCGTTCTTTAGTGAAATCCGAGTGATTCGTCGCGAAGAGATGAAGAATTGAAACACTGAACTTGTGCGAATAGTGCGAGCAAACAGCGAGTGTTTAAAATGAGCCATGAGCGCGGGATGCGTCCGCCAAGTCCAGCGAAGCGCTCCCGCGGGCAGGGGGCCCCGCGCCGCCAGGAGGCGCCACTGCGCGGACCAAGGTTCGTCCTCGCGGCCGAGCGGGGAACTACCGGAGGAGATTTGTTTTTTATTATTTTCCCGAGTTATTATGCCGCGGATCACGGTCAGGGCCGATTAATCCACCTTTATTCTTCGTATTTATAATTATTTCGTAATAATTAACTTCTCACGACCTTGCGCCGTGATTGTATCTGGTTTTATCGAGCGTTTTATTTGCTGTAGCGATGTTTAGAATGACATCATGTATTTATTTCTCGCACTTTGCGCAATATTAACACTCGTGCGGATGATCCCAGGTAGGTGCTAACCTCTGGATACGAGGGAATCGCTCGCACGCATTTTATACCTAACCTAACCTAACCCAACCTCTGGATACGAAGGAATCGCTCGCACGCATTTTATACAGTTCTACCTATTATAGCTCTCGCTTGTGACTTGTGGAAATCCTTTTGAATATTTTTTTCGTATCTCTGACAGGTCTAACCGAATCGAAATGGTGGAATTAGATCACTAAAACGCTAAAAATTGATTCAGGAGAATATCCTTGTTATCCCACTCAAATTATTTTATTTTTATTTCTTTCTTAAGTTAGCTAATATTACAAATTGTATATTTTATAGTATTTAAAACTTTACATTCTTAAATCTATTACTAATATACCATCTATAATAACCTACATATTTACATTTACATCTAATTTAATCTATGGT
>JADDOH010013366.1:0-20098 GCA_016648135.1 Agrypnia vestita | reverse complement strand
ATTGTGCACTCCGCGAAAACACCTAATCCTTTCAGGCACTCCTAACTATTATAGTATTCAATTTTAATTCCATTTCTTGCATGCCACCTAGTAAATAAGTAATAATAAATTTTTTTTTTCTTTTTTAGCGGTAAGTTATTTTGTAAGATAAATTTTTTTCTGTGTATAGCGCTCTTGAGGTGAGTATTCGCGAAAACGGTGCTATATAAGTTATCTAAATATAATTATCATTAAGATTGCAATAAAATATTTTGTTAAGGATTAGAAGATTGATTAGTACTCATATAAAATAGTGTACAACCACAGACCACCAAAATATATAAACACGAATAACGAAGAATTCTCGGTACATAGTTTGGTTTCAATATGTAAGACTAGTTTACGCGTACTAGTTTAAATTGTTAATACGCGTAGCGCGTATCAACAATTTAAACTAGTACGACTACGCGCTTGTCAATTTTAAAACAGTCAATGAAAAGGTCAAACTAAACACTCTTAAAAAGTTATACGTCCCGTTTTACTACAAACTTTTTTTTTTGTTTTTGCTCGGTTTGGATTAAAATATTAAGGAGTTTAAAAAAAACATTCTGTTTTCTAGGGGATTTAAATATCCAAGAATAAATACTTTAACTGAATTCTTTGTTAATCTCAAATATATACGATGGGGGACATATTTCCGCTGTGTTGCAATCCCCTCGCCTAAAGAAGGGTTTACGTTCATTTCTGTATAGTTTTCAATGTATATAATTCTTAAATTGTTCCTCATATACACAACTGCATCAGAATTTTATTTTTGGCTAGTAATGAAGAGATTCAAAAATTAAAAACTCCAAAATAAAGCCTCGAGATTAATTTTTAGAAAAAAAAGGTACCTATTTAGTTATTTTAATACTCGGATTATTACAATATTGAACAAAATCATTTTATAACAGATGATGTGGTTCAAAGTTACGCAATTTATTTTCAAAATCCTTACTGGAAACAAATCGGTTGAATAAAAAAATAGAGGCGCATCAATACGAGCACTACCACCACATAGGAGAAAGAATTGCAATAAGACTGGTATTCAGAATGAGGTCGAAATTTCCAAATGCTGTTTTCATATTTTCATTTTAGAAAGACAATCGAATTATATGAGTAACCCCCACATTTTTCCATTGTGTTGACGTTTACGGGTATAATCACCAACACAACTAAACGATATACCTCATATACACAGCTTACACATACTAATTCAATTGTGGTTCTTAAACGAAAGGAAAACGGAAAGGGGTCTATAGTGCATTTAATATCTTCAATGAAACGCTAAAGGAAAAAAAAGGGGCCCAAAAATATCTTATTTAAATAAAAGCTTTCATAATAATAATAATTCGTGTAATTTTAGTTTTAGATTAGAGGTGCATACATTTTTGAGTACTGTTATTATATAGAGTACCTATATGCTTATTTTTATATTTAATGAATAATAAATAAATAAATGAAAAAAATATTTATGTTGTGCCGAGGAAGTGGACAGAAGCGGATAGGATTTTTCAGGGGAAACGTTTTGTATTGTTCCAGATATTTCATATTTTTCAAGAGGTGCTTTGGTTTTATTTTCCGACCCCTTGCGGTCAGAAAACAAAAAATATTTAAAGTTTTCATTTTAATAAATTGGGAAAAGTCGAGTGAATGAGCCTAGTTATAATATATTACATTAAATGTATCAATCAATGTTTACGCGTCTATTCTGTTTACGTGTTTACTTATTAAAATTCTAAATTTATTTTGAGTCGTCGTGGTAGTTATTTATGGCATTTTATTTAAAAACCTTTTTCAAACCAAAGAATGTGCAGCGGATGTCGACAAAAGAATAGATGTAGGACGGATTAAGTTTAGATCCGTAACCGAAATCTTGTGTGACCCGAAAATGCCTATATAACTTAACGGAAAGATGATCAGACTATTGTTAGACCCGCGATAATGAATGACTCCGAATGCTGGACTATGTACAACTACTACTCTAGCTCTTAAAAGACTGTGATAAAAAATACCTTCGGGAACGGTGGTGTAGCACAGTATTACATGATTAATAATCGACATTGTTTTTAATATGTGGTAAAAATATATATTTTCAATACAGATTAGACTTTATAAAGGTTCCTCTTTATAATTATGTAAGGTGAACATACATATTTGCATTATTTTAGTAAATTATCATAATATCATGACATATTGAATTTGCGTGCGCTCACGCCGACGTATCATTACCAACTAAATTCAACAACGCAGCGACTGTAGTCCGTCTTTGTCTTACATGTGTTACGCGACTCTACCGTGCTCTTTCGATATTGTTTTCTCTTTCACCGAAACCCAAGCAACCGCCATCTCTGTTCCACGTGAAATGTGCGGTATTTTCGTGCTCTTTCTTGCTCGATTTAACTGCGACGTGCAATATTCTGCTCTCTTTTACACACTGGCTGAAAATACGAGAGTAATGAATAAATATTTTTTAATTTAAAAAATTCGTATATTTGTAACAGTTTAATTTAGTCATTTTAGTGTGAAAATGTCTATTCGATGATTACAAAAAATGTGACTTTTTAGTTTTCGTAAATAAGGTAGATATTTCATATTTTCTATGACATGCAGACCTATGTTACATCACCGACACATAGGAGCTAGGCAACCCGAAACAGCAGAAATGCGAATGCTTGGATGGTCGGCATCACTAAAAGATAAGATTAAAAATTCACACATTCGTGGTAGCCTGGGTGCCACGGACGTAAACAGTAAGCTGGAGGTACGACAGTTGGGACTGTGTGGGGACATAAGACGGAGACCACCAGACCAAATAGTGAAGCAGAAACTGTCTATGGAGCTTCATCGACATCTAGAGGAAGACCAGAGAACTCCTGAATGTTCCAAAATATTACAGAGAAACGGTCTGAATGAAAACGATACCCAGAACCGAAGAAAATATAGCCTGAGAACGAAAAGAACTGACCCCAATAGCCTACCTAGGCAATGAGTTGAGACAGTGCAAGGTAGAAGAAGAAGATCGTCACATATACATATAACATTATATATCTAGACAGCGTGAACAACACGATCTCAAGTTTTGGGGTTATTCAAATGTACAGTAATGATAACTCTAGTGATGCAACCAGTAATGTACTACAGTCTCAAACATCACGTCAAATATTTGGCTCGGATATAGACGACGCTCATCTGCTCAATGAGTGTGCTTTATATGCAATAAATAAGACAATTTACTATTGTGTGAGTAAAAGTACTTTCCCTGACCTAATATGAAATGGTCATGCAAGTTGTTGGATAAGGCATTATAGAAAGAAGATAAAGCGTAATATAATTAATCACCATAATTTAAAAAAAGAAAAACGCTTTGTCTTTTTGACATAAACCTTAAAATTGGTGAAAATAAAATGATACATCTGTCTAAAATTCTTGAGGTGTTCTCAGGTATAGCGCAACGACAAACTTACTAACCTGGGCTTTATTACATTTTTATTTATTTTTAACGAAGATAATAAATAACCCATTTAGATCTAGCTGGTCGAAAAGTTATCGATAGGTTATTAAATTTGGAGACAAACAGAAAAGTGAAACATTAAAAAAACGTATTAAAAATTTACTCATTTCAAATGTCAGTAACCCACAATCGCACAAAGTTTCAGGCATCATAAATAAAAGTAAATACATTTTCATTTATCCTATTGCCTTTCACCTTCGACAAACCTGTGTTTATTTTGACGCAAGATAGGTGCCAAACGAACCGAAACAAATTGTATTTATTGTCACAAGTGTTTCTTGAACGAAATCAAAAACGAACAAGAATTTATCTCCTTGAGCTCCTCCAAGTCTCGTGAATTACGTACTTCAAATTAAATCAGATCGTGCTTGAGATGGTACGACGTCGACTATTCTGGGTTTACTAATGCGATTATTCTCAAGCGTTCATCACAACACGTACACGTACACTTAACTGCATTCATTCTCGGCCAACGATGGCTGTATTCAGGTCCTAACCGATTATTATATTTTCAACTCTTTTGTTCACGTAAGTATGGAAAAACTTTGTTCAAACTTAAATTTAATAAAAACATATTTTAATGGAGAGCATTTTTGAGAAAAAAAAAGAAATTCAATATTCGTCTGACGAAATGTAGTGACAAATCAAAATTTTAATATGATAACCTGTAGAAGGGGATGTATATTTAATATTTATTAATTGTAAGCTACATATACCTGAAGAAATTGAAATAAGCTATATTTTCTGAAGAATTTTGACCCCATTAATTCAGGACAATTAAATATTCCTGCTGGGTCTACCAGGGAAAAAAATATTATCATTGCCAGCCTCTAAATGCAAATTATATATAAATTCACAGATACACATGCATGGTGATGAATATGCTTATCTGTCCGATATATATTTAGATTTTTAATTAAAATCATTAAAAATGTTTTTTGACCTTGACTTCCTGCAATTTTGTTTGCATTTTTATTTTACATTTTTAACTTGATTGTCAATATTGCAAATTAATGCCTACATTTTTATTTTTCCTACATTAAGTTTCTCAAAATTTTGCAATGTAGTGATTATTTGGGATTGCTTATACTGCAAACTTCATATTTACAATTTTTCGTTTATAATTATTTTATTTTTATATGTATTGTATATTTTTTCAGGATTTTATTCTGGTATATATTATATTTCCATATTTTCTGTTAATCAACGTTTTTTTCCTTTTTTGTGAATTTATTATTTATTTTTATCGTGTTCTTTTAAAATTTTTATATTCGTATAGGTATGTTAACAAAAATAACCAAACATAATAATTTCGTTATCGGTCTGTCTGGCTTTTTGTCTGCCTTACTGTAACGTACGTAATTTTAAATACACGCCTAAAGAAACGAAATTACACGGCTCGGTAGGGTCCAAACATCGAACGCGCGAATGCAATCGCGGCACCCTAACGACATTGCTACCACCGCCTCTCCGTGGATTAGCCAAAACACGAACCATTATTGTTCCGTGATTTTTCACGGGTCTACGGCTAGTACATAAATTTAACTAATCTTACAGGATTATTGCGAGATACATATTTTATATTTAACTTTCAATTTTACTACTTCAATACAACACATCAAAAAACATCTAGGCTTGAGAAAATCTCATAGATGTAATGTGACCTCACCAGGAATAGAATCTGGATCCTCCGGTATGAGAAGCCAGTCACTTACCCACAGGACTTTATTTATCTATATAAATTCTAGTTAATTAGGTACCTACAGCTAACTTCAAAGTCCTGGCACTATTCCCAATTCCCTGGATTAATTACGTGCTTACATTATAATCCAAAAAATGTTGGGTTCTATCTCTTTTAATCATTTAGCTCATTGAGCATCGCGGTCTTTTTTAATCTGCTTATACTGTGCTTTCTTTAGACCGATGACCAGTGTGACTTTAGCACATCTCAGACTTGTTCCTCCATCTCACTGAAGATCATCCATTCGCCCTTCGTCCTTGTAGATTTCTAATGATAAACAAATTCTTCAGGTTAATTTCTTCTCCGTGCCCGAAGTACGAAATATTTATTTTCTTGCATTTTATGGAAAACCATTTTATGTGGAGTTCCTCATAAATATTACGTTCATTCGTCTCGCAATGAACTGCTATTTTTGAAGAGTTCTCTTTCCTGGACGAATGAACTGTTTAGTTCACTTTGACCAACAGCCGTTCGTTAATTCACTAGTCATGAATTTGTTTTGTAATTTTCACAGTTGATACGGAATGTGAGGAAACTATTTCAATTATATTTAGGTTTATTAATATTGTAATACATGTTGTCCGAAACACATTTCCAAAACATCCGCGGAGAAGGCAAAAGCGACGTTCTTTAGACAGGTTTTTAGTATACGTCAAACCTAGTAATTATCAAGCTGGTCCAAATAAAGAAAAGATGCAGAAAAGAGATTATTGAAGTTTGTTAAATTTTAATTTATTTCATCCTATTGCTTTGTTTTATATTAAGGAGCATTAAAATTATTTTATGCAATGTGCAGAATTCAATATTTTATATGCCAATAATGACAGGTTTTTTTCCGATGGAAACGGATTCGTTATTTGCCTTTTATTTATTTTTGGAAAACTTCTTTAGATTTACATCCTGTTTGGTATAAGTCCAAAAATCTATAATTGAGTGGGAATAGAAGGAATGTAAAGGAAAAATAATATTTACCGAGGTACCATTGTACTTAGATAACAAATGAACACATAAAAATAAAGTAAATTATTTAATTAAATTCACCGTTTACGCAAATCTATTCGCAATAGTTGAATATGGCTGACGACAAACACTGCGCCATTATATTTATATTATCATCTATTCCCACTTCTCTCGAAGCGAAATCTTCGATCACTAGATCGTCGTCGGATGTTGGAACACAACTCATTTAGACGCAAGCCACTTTACGAATTCCGATGCCCATGGCGCCAGACACTTTTGTAGTCGTTTCATACATTTTGTGGTACCTATATGTTTCACCTATCTGTTTTCATCCGTTCCTTCAATTCAATCAACTTGCTACAGTTTATGAGACTAAGTCTTCCCATAAATATTTTTTCCATAAATTGATAGACTGATGGATTCTGGTGTAACTGATAACTTATAATAAAAAAGAATGATAATAACAATGAAGAATAATAATGAAATTCACGGATTATTCGACGAATTTAAGTTGTTTTTTGAAAATAAAAATAAAAGGAATTTAGATATTTAGATAAATAGCTCAAAAATGTCTCTCTTTGAAACATAAGAAGATGAAATTTGACGATTTTCAGGGTTCAACTTTCGATCAAGGCTTAGCTTTTTTGATATATTGTTATATGTGTGATTTAAAAAAAAATTGCACTTTTAATGTAACAGAATGTTTTAGTTTTGAGTGCCGTCGAAGAGTGTACTTTTTTGATATACCTTTATATTTTTATGTTAATGTAATTTTTTTTTTTACATTTAACGTTAATATCTTCACGTTGCTAAATCAATACATAAATAAAAAGAAACCCGTGTTTCTCTATCCAGCAAAGTTTTCATCAAGTTTTCTCCACAACCACCCACCGGTGGTTGTGGTGGTGGATATCCCTTGGTGTCACGTCCAAAATATGCGAGTTTGGTGGGGGTGGCTGAGTGAGGGTGGGAGTGGGTGCCGAAAATGTGCTTTCTAGCACGTTGTTTTGTTATGGGAAGACCGCAAATGTATCAAATTGTTTCAAAATAGGCGCGCCAACTGTGTCGGCGAGTCTAGAAGGTTCCGGAAAAACCTGCTCTAAAAATTTCTGGAAGAAGAAGGTTCTAGAAAATTCCCGAAAGTTCTATAATATAATATAACTATAACTGAGTGGCGGAATATGTCGGTGTGTCTAGAAGGTTCCTGTACATTAGATAAATTTCTTGAAATTCTGGAGGGAAAATGTTCTAGAAGGTTCGCGAAAGTTCTATGACGTCCAAACAGAGTACTAAAAAGCCACGCGGGCCCAGCTAGTAATATATATAAATATTATTCTTACAAATGAATATTCAGACAATCTATTTTGTGGCATGTGTGTACTTAGTAAGGCAAACATGGGTCATATTTACAAATTTGGTTACATAAATTTTATATTAAATGTGCATTGAAACATTCTTACATAAATATTATCCTTAAATAACTCCTACCAAAATTAGAATACGATTAAGAAATTTAAAAAGCTGCTTTTTCAGGTTTAATGTGTATTTTAGAAGTATGGCGATATTTTTATTTAATTAAAATTCTTAGCACACTACTCAGAAGCTGGTAGCATTTTATTACTGAAAATAAATGTCAACGGATGATGAAAATAAAAAAGTTTATATTTAAGGATTAAATATCTTCTTACCTTTTTGCCTTCTATCTGGAGAAGATACTACGTCGTAGCCCAGTGAGTATGACATTGGCTTCTCACAGCGAGTGTTCCGGGTTCGATTCCCCGTGAGGTCACAATTTAATCTACGTGATTTACTCAAGCCTGGGTATTTTGTGATGTATTTCGCTTCTGTTATTGGCTCTTCTGGCCTATTGAATAGAAAAAAAAACATTTAGGTAACAAATCTATCTGTTTAAACATATTTTTTTTATTTCTGAATACAATAAATTTGTTTACTGTTTTGTGTTTAAATTGCTTCATCTTGACTTACCTTTTCAGAAAAGAATAGTGAAATATACCTGAAACCTTAATTGATGCTCCAACAGGAACAAACACCATAAAAGCAGAAAAGTTGAGCAAATAAATCAAAAAAACAGTATACAAATTTATATTGAGTTACTTCCTTTTTTAGTATTTCTGAATATTATTATTTTTATTGTTTTTTTTAATCAATGTTATTAAAGCAAAAAGCTTTGGTTAAATAACATTCATATGTTATAAAATATATTCTAACGAACATACAGATATACAAATTATTCATGCATATAAATATTGAATACTGTTAATTATTGTAAATATACAAATATTAAATATTTACTTTTTTATTTATTTATATCTTTATTCCAAATTGTGGGAAGGAAGTGAAGTACCTACCAAACATTTTATATAAATAAAAATGTAAATCAATGAAATTTTAAAAATTATTTTTTGTTTCTTACTTTAAAGGACTAGGACGATTGATTTTTGTTATTTTATTACGATTCGTAATTTTAATATAAAATTTTACTATTTAACATTTACAGTATTTTTTTGTACATTTGTTGTACTTTTTCATAATAAAAATGGTGCAAATCCTTTTTTCTAATTAATATAATTTATATATGTACTTGTACGTAAAATTATATGAATTATTTATTTGTAAGTATATAATGTAATGTTAAATCATTTTTACACGATCAATATTTTTGTTTTAATCCATTAAAACATTTTAATTATTCACCATTTTGTACGAAGGAAAGTATCCTGACAATAGTTTAAAACAAATTTACAAAAAATTAAAATTTTTGTTTTGTTTGTATTTATTTTTGAGAAAGGTATTTATTTGTAAAACCTTTCGACGATCCCCGAGATTAATGTATTTCTTGAGAAACAATCACCTTATCATTCTGCTGATTTAAGTGATATCCAAATATCACCGACTTGATTGCATTGCGAAATGAGAAGATCTCCGAATTGTTGTGGAAATAATTCTCTCCGAAAATGTAATTTTCCCTCGGCATTTATTGCAGACAAAGTCTCCAACAATCGCCCCGTTGTTCGAATATTTTTATTCCGTAATTGGGAGGAAGAAAAGGCAAGAATTCAAATGAAGGCTTTCGCTTGGCAACAAAATATCTGCGAGTGTAAAACAATAGTCAATTAAGGATGAATAAATAAGATTATTAGACGACAGGTACTGTGGTATTCTGCTTTGACGTGAATGGCTGTTACCTCCTTTGTACGTCGAAATAAAATTACAATGTTTCAAGATATTCGTTTTGATTACATTGTGGGTCAATTGTGAACCATTTTTTGATTTGGTTTCAAAAAATTATATGAAAAATATTCATGCTTTGTAACATAAGTTATATGTAAAGTATTATCACGGGCTCGCGGTAGTGGAAGACAAATGAAATTCGTAAAATCAATTCATGTGTTTATTTAATCACGAATGTCACTGGACATAAATTTAACTGGTGCTCTGTTATTTATTTCATACTATTTTTACACTAATTACTAGTCTGTGGAATATTTAATACCCGTATTCTAGAATATTCGCATGCGTGTGATCGAACTCCCTATATATGGTCTCGTGGTCTATTGCGCTTGTCACTGAAAATTCGCATTAGTGACCGCTTTTTCTATCATTAGTTTCGACGGAATCGCAGAACCATCACAAACAACTGTATTCCGCAATGGCATCGTCCCTTTATATACAATTTTGGGTTTCCAGACGTTTCGCGAATTTAGTAGCCATTTCCTCTGTTTATTCTAGACTCTTTCAGAGTATGCAGAGTTCTGGGATATACTCGATTTTGTGTAATTTGTTCTCATTCTAGTCTTCTGACAATATGCTGTTTAATATACATCATAAAACTTCTTTGCCGTCTCTATAGAGTCCGATCTTCAATGATCTCTACTAATTTCCGTGACATATACCTATAGATACACGTTTCTTATGAGAATTACGAATTATGATTCGTTTTTGTCTCTGTGAGACTTCTTTAATTGGTTTTAACTAATAATTATCCCTCTATGGAAAAAATCCAGTAATTGTATTCTCATAACATACATAACATAACAATTTTTTTAATTAAATAAATTTATGAAAATCGCTTTGATAGATATTAAAAAAAAAAAAAAACAATCAAATAAATAGGTGTTGGTAGTCATCACAGCGATTGCACATTTTTTTTTTATGGTAGAATATTTTAACGAATATGCCATAAAAAATAGATGAATATTGTAGAATTGTATGTATGTAGGTAGTAATATTATATAATATTTTAATGTGACGAATATTTTTTTCAATCGATTGTTCTTTCTGTGTACTTTTCTAAGTAATAAATCAGAATATGTTGTTGTAATCATAAAATTTTGTTGTGAAAATCATAACTTCACAAGTGTAATTTCATTTTAATTTATTTTGCTCACCAGTCGTTAAATTATAAATAATAACAAAAAAATTCAATTAAGGAAGTAAATTTCTAGATCTCCATAAGTGTTTTAGTTCTACTTATTTAATTTTTATGAGACACGTTTTTCCTTAAGAGGGCATTATCAATCTAATTTATTTTATTTTATGAAATTTATTTTTATTTTTTACATTTTTATTATTTTATTTTTTTATTTTATTTTTTTTATTTTTTATTTTTTTTTTATTTTACATTCAACAACTTGTGCTTATGTGAAAACTGTTGAAAGGAACGGCTACGTAATTTCAAGAACTTAAGTAAGTTTTTGGCAGGATTCTAAGATATAATTCTGCTCAAACGATAATGATTTATTTTAATGAAAGTTACAACACATATCTGGAAGAGGATAAACAATATAATATAAATGAGATATGAATAACATTATTCATATTAAAACTTAGGTTTTTTTTGGATTTATTTTAGAAATTGCTGTCCCAGCTGTTTTTTGAAAGACTGCGTCCCGTTGATGATTTTGTATCCCTGGTAACTCTATATATAATGAAAAATTGACGAAATTTATTTATTTTCAAGTTTATTTTTTAATTTTTTTTTAAATTTATTTTTTACCAAGTCCGCATATGGTTAAGCATAAAAGTAAAATAAAAATATTAAATGAAAAATAATACAATGAAATAGACGATACAGAATCAGAAAAGAGTGAAGGTATAAAATTGAATATACATTAATCTTCAAAAAAATAAAAATACACAATAATTTAAATGTACGATTTTTTTAGAGATTACATTGATTCGGCAACTCTGTTCATATTCGGCCATATTAACTGATGGAAAAAGATATATGAGGGTCATACAAATACTTTTCCCTGGGGATGGACCGAGGTCGGAAAAGCGGGTCTTTGATATATTGAAGTGTTCAGAAAAGCATTCAGCCTCCATCACGGGGATGCTCGGAGAAATCCTTCGCCAAAGATTCATAGAGAAAGAAAATATAATAAGGACTAACAAATACCCCTTTGGATGGCTGACAGAGACAAGTAGAGAAAGACTCTTCGAGTTCTGCGATTTATTCAAATCCGCCATAATGATATCGGTGTGGGCATTCGACGAGAAATCAAAATTAATTAACATTCCGGTTGTTACGGAAATTAATTCAGAAATAAAGTTTTTGTATAAAGTTGAACAAATAATTTTTGTTTTAAAATATGTTTTCTAAATAAAATAATAAAATACTCAGAATATATAGAACGTGTATGAGAAGATGTATGAATGTGGCCGAAGCAAAAGTGGTGTGCCAGGATAGAAGAGTGTGGCGTTCAATCCTCTCTGCCTACCCCTGCAGCGAAACGGCGTGATGGTTAGTTAGTCAGAATATATAATATACAGTTTCCAAGAAATTAATTCAGAAATCAAGTTTTTGTATAAAATTGTGCAAATAATTTTTATTTTAAAATATGTTTTCTAAATAAAATAATATAATACTAAGAATATATAATATACAGTTTCCAAAAAATGTGATAATGTGTGGATGTTTTTTACGGAGGAATTAGTGAACTTTGCAGTATGTAAATGCAAAGATCATCAATTCCTCACCAAAACTTCACCAATCCCCTTAATTGATCGTCAACAGGATCACTTAAGCCTACTCATACACGTTGTAAGCTCTGGGCCATCGTAAAAAAGACTTCTATACAAGTTTCTCATACAAATAGCTTCATCTTCGTGAGACTTCTATAATTTCTCTATAGGTTACAAAATATGGTGAAATTTTCGCCTTTTTTAACGCACCTATGTTTGTCCATTTAAAAATGTGTACACAAATAATTCTCAATTGTTTAACTGTACAATATTGTTTTAGGGCAAAGTTTTCCAAACAAAGGGTTATACTAATTAATAATACAATGTATTATCATTGCCTATTATATAAATGAGCCAGAACTGGGCGTACCCTTAATCCTTTAAAGCCTACAAAACGACACAATAAATAAGCCCAAGGTAATGTAATGGCCTACATTTTTCTGCTCTAGTGGAGTTCAGAACGCAGTTTGAAGTTGGCAAGACCGTTTTCACCAGTTAATGTGGTCATCTACGTCAGATCACTAATCTAAATATTAAATCTTCGTAGATTTACGACTGCGGCGGCAATATTTATTCAAACAGGTTTATATTTATTTTTCGCATTTAATTATTGCGGCTCTGGAAAAAAAATTACGGTATATTTTAGTTAGATTTTATAATTTGGTTTTCAAATAAAAGTTATCATTCCCATTTTAGTTTATTAATATTACAATCATAACTTAAAATATTACATCATTTAAACAAATTTTATTTATGGTACTTACCATAAGATTACATACAAATATATTTTCTTTGGATAAAATTCGACTAATGTGATATATAGTGATAAAGTTATCAATATCTTATTTAGCTATTTTTATTTTTATAAATAATATAATTATTTTAATAACAATAGTCGATGCAAAAGAAATTAACCATATAAATTTAAAATATAGTTTCAAATAGAATGTATTAAAAATATTCATAAAAACGCAGTTCAGTAGTCCATTTAAATATTTTAACGCAAAAAAATCCCAAAAAGTACATGGTCTTTTTTGCTGTTGAATTTCAGTCACGGAAGAGGAGCTTCACAAGCGTTTAGCTTATTTTGAAAATAATAAGAATATTGTTGCGACATGATTCCGTGTTCACGTCTGCATTTCAAAAAAAAAAAAAGATTTTTTTTTTATATTTAATCATCTCTTTGCAAAAATCACTCATTTTTACCCGACTGCGCGACGTAAAAGAGGGTAATATATTTATCAGCCAATGTATGTACGTATGTTTCTTCCTTTATGGCGCTCTAGAGAACAAACGCTTGGGCAAATTTTGATGATTTTTACGTCAATCGATTTGTTTTAATCTTGCGAATGTCACTTAATACATTGCAGTACTCAAAATTCACAGATGCCACATTGTTAAAAATTAAGTCGACGAAGTACGTTGTGGGGTATCATTGAATAGATATTTGAAAATCATCTTTAGCTATCTCTTATCATTTTTCATTTCGAATGACTATTTAGGATAAATAACGATTTAAATTTGGTTAGCAACCATCCTCACTTAATTTTTCAATACTTATAATAAAGCTGTGATAAAGTTCTTATACAATTGAATAATAGGTCTTATTAACATGAAAAATAATTATCACAATATAATTCAATATAATTCTATTGAATGACATATAATAGAATGACAAACCCAAAATTTTGCTGCTTTGAAAGATAATTTTAACGACCGTTACCAAAAGCTTTACTTAATATTATTTATTTACACAATTAGGAATAAATAAATAATAAAAAAATTAACGTCTTTTAATCCCAACTAAAAAGTATAAAATAAAAGAGTAAATTTAAAAAATCAATAAACCCGACTACGTAAAAAGTGAAAATTAAATAAAATAAAATAAATTTAAAAATCTGCGTAAAAAATGAACATTTAATAAATACTGAAAAGAAAAAACAAGTCCAGTAATCTAGTATTATGTTAAGTAATATTGAATAACTACACCATTTAAATAGTTTCATGATCGATACACACATGAAACAATAATAAATTCTAGTGCGGAACATGGCGACTTTTAACAGTCGGGACCCATTAAAAATCTACACCGGCTCAAATCTTCACAATAATGGGTAATTCTAAACTACTGGACTTGTATCTTCTTTTCAGTTTTTATTTAAAGTTAATTTTTGACGCAGTTTGTTTTTTATTTTTTATTTAATGTTAACTTTTTTATGTAGTCGGGTTTTTTGATTTTCTTAAATTATGTTTTTATTAGCTTAATTTATTTGACAATTTTGATAAATAATTTTTATGAAATTTTGTAGTACATTCGTATGCTATATAAATATATGCTTACCGTAAAAAATGTTTCGTTATGCTGAGAAGCAGTCAAAAAAAAATTTTTTTTAATATCCCGTCAAATTTTTCAGGATCGTAAACACGATATCCAAATACATTGAAACTGGAATGACGTCACCCGCGTATAAACAATATGAATAGATATAGCATTCGACTATACATTACAATGCGCCTATAATATTACAGAGTGCGCCGATAAATTCTTCCCGAGATATCGGATGTGTTTCTGTGGTGGAAGCCCTTGGAGAAATCAATAGGGTGGGTGTTTGGTTACACCCGGGAAATTATTGTGCGAGCTTCAGAATGTTTGGAACAGGTTTAAAATATACTTTTATGATATTATTCCGCTTAAAACTGGTTTCGAGTAAATTTCTATGACTTTTTTCTTATATTTATATTTATATAAAATATAATATCTAGATACTTACTTACATTAAATATAATATACTTGTCGAAAAAAATAAACAAAAAATATTTTTAAGAGGTATTTTTTGCTACTGAGGCGAGTTTTACGGAGAAAAAATTGTAGATTAATCATATTTAAGATAAATACAAAGAAAAATTCTACGTTTCGAAAAATAAATCGAAGGTTTGTAGCGTTAACTTTGTGGTTGGATATAATTATTAATTTTAATTTATTTAAAACTTTGTATTTGGAGTAGCTTTACGTCTACCGATTTTGATACCACTGTACTTTCGTCAGGACTATATGGGTATGTTCTGACGAAGATACAGTATTATCTAAGCCGGTAGACGTGATTTTACTCCAAGTGGTTGATACAAAGTTTTTGATTAATTAAAATTAATTGACTTTAGATATGGATATGAAACAGGAACCGATACTATGAGAACAAAGAACCACGGAAATAAAAACTCTCCGACCCATCACAGGAGTAACCATCGGAGACAGAGAACGAAACTCCGAAATTCATAAGATCTACGATGTAGAAGATGTCGTGCGATGGGGAAGATATAGAAGGACCATATATAGGAAGATATAGAAGACCTGGAGAGACCACGTGGACAGAGCTGATTTGAAAGAGTGGTAAGAATAGTGAAGATCGAGATATCTGCAGCCATCAGACCTCCAGGAAGACCATCAAAACGATGAAGAGGCATCTGGTCATCCATATCCAAGGAGCAGCAACCGAGAAACATCAGAACATAATCCTAACACAAGCGGAGGATGAAGATGTTTTATTGTTGTTTTCCATTAAGCGTCGGATTTTTATTCTGTTGTGCTACGTATACACACTTACAAGCAAAACAAAATATTTCATTATCCTTCGAAAGTGATATTTTGTGAGTATTACGTTAACATACAAAAGTATTTAACCATCTCGCAGTATTTCCACAGGAGTGGGCGCAGAGGATAGAATTCCGTACTCTACTGTCCTGATTATATCACCTTTGCCAGGTTTACTTTCATGTAATATCTATTTTACTCGTTCACTAACCTATTCGGTTATTGAAGCTTTTAACGGGCCGTCCTTCAATATTTTGTATATCTGATCATGCCTGGTCTTTCGCGGATGCTTTCTGTACCTATTGCCTTTAACACTTGCCATTCTCCTCTTACTCATACGATCCATATTATTTTAAATATTAATTTTATCATTAATGAACCTATGTTTAAAGAAATTGTTCCAGTTATAGTAAAAGGAATTTGAAAATTAAAATAAATTCATCTTTCATTTACGGAGTGCGTATTGCCTCTCATGATATCTTAATACATCTAGATTATTTTTATAAAAATACATTTATATACTTAAAATACACCATGCTTATACTACAAGGGGTTATAGGTAGTTATGCAACGAATACTACTATCACGAATACGAATACGAATATCAAGTCTATTATTTGAATACGAATACAAATTATTCAACAAGGTAATAAATAATACACTATTGCTCTTTTTTTACTAAGAAATTAATAATAATTTAATCACCGGAAAATTTTTGTTCAAAAAGCACATTTCTTTTACCCGTTTGTACATTCCCAGCGGTCGAAAATAAATATCTCTTTTAATTAGAAATTATTTTATAAGAGTTACACTTTTATAAACGTTAAAATTGACAACTTATTACAAAACAAAAACTATATGAAATGAGCACCTAACCTTATTAATAACCCAACGAAACTAAATGAAAGAACTCATGTTATGCTGTGAAATAAAAGTTAAAATTGACAACTTGAGAACTCAAAAAATCCATTCATTTAATGTTAGGGGAATCCCCGATAATAGAGTGCGTAGAATTAACGGTGCATAGCCAAACCGTAATTTGAGTTGCGTTCAGTTTTAAATAGTTTGTTTTTAATATTCGTGATGATATTCAGCAAATACAAATATTTGGTAAATATCTACTATGCGGCGAATATGAATATTCGTATTCGTATTCGTTGCATCACTAGTTATAGGTATAACTGAGCATGTCGTCCAGCCAGTTTGCGAGAACTAATAATTAAATTCGCCCACGACTTGCTGAACCAACGTGGTTGTTAAAATCTATAACGTTAAAAAATATATCAAATATAAAACTTACTGTAAAAAAAAACAAAGTACACATATAATAAAATAAAAATATATATTTTAGAAAAAAATTGTTAGTACCCAGACACCAAATGCATACTGTATAAGAAGACATCGAACACTAAACATAATTACTTAACGACTATAATACAAAACAACTTTAGATTAAATATTGATCACTTTTAACAACTATTTATTATGGATAATTACATCAATTAATAACATTTAATTTATCTACTCCCCATCACAAGTCTTCACATTTGTCTACTTGAAGAGTCTAACATTATTTTTTTCCATTAGGTCACTACAAAATCTATAATAGAATTCAACAGCTATATACAGGAAACCATGCCCTTCTCTACTTGTTTTCGGTTATATATAATTTCTTATATAATCCCTTGATTTTGCAAAGCGTGCATGTATGTTGCTATGTAAATAGCGCTAATCGCTATTGATGTTTTTTTTAATGATATATTCTTCTTTATAATCATTACTTCTTCAATATATATAATATAATCTTCTACGTTTGATGAAAACCCTATAAATTCGTAACTAAATCTAAAATCACACATTGTAGATCGATTTATCTTACTCATATAACGTCCTTTGTAAGCAGAGATTTATTGCCTTACAAGTCAATTTCAGGCTTAAAATCTGACAAAAATGAATGACAAATATTCTTCGTTTTCAATTTATTATATTTGCCGCATCAGAAAGCGCTTAGATTTTTTTTCGTGTCCAGTATCATGCGTTTTTCAAGCCGTTATCGTTGATAATATTATTACGTTTAATAATAATTTTACAAACAAGAAGGAATAGTTTGTAATATTTTATTTGCTAAAAAGTTATGCGATTTTATAACATGCTTAATCTTGATATCAATTGTTCTTGTAAACGAATTTTTTTATTTAAATGTGATAATAATACTAGAACACTCACACTGAATATAGTTTCGAGCTGGCATTTGAAAGAAAAAAATTAGGTCTGTAGCAGAAAAATTGTTGTGCAGTGGCAAAAAATAAAAGTTTCAAATTTTTTTATTTTATCTGGATTTATCTGGACACTAAATTACTTATATGATTAAAGAAGAACATATTAAGAAAAGAAAATAATATACGTATCATAGAAAAATCTATACTGGCGTGTATAAAAAAAATATATAGCACATAAATTTCCTTGCCAAATACACTTTGGCTTCCACTGATTTAATCCATTTGTGGTTTGAGTGAGTACTTGAGTCAAGGATATTACGGCTGATAA
Source organism: Agrypnia vestita (assembly GCA_016648135.1). Lineage (NCBI taxonomy): Eukaryota > Metazoa > Arthropoda > Insecta > Trichoptera > Phryganeidae > Agrypnia > Agrypnia vestita. Next base: position 1,744 of record JADDOH010013366.1, on the reverse strand, counting down.
TTTTCGAGGGATTGCAATATTCGACGTTTATTTAACAAATATTTTTTGAGAAATAAAAAAATTTTTGAAAAATACAAAATTTAACACACAAATGAAACAAACAAACAAAATCTATTAATTTACAATTACAGTCATGACATACGATTTATGATACTCTCTATTATACAAAAGACTAAATTTCACATAAGGAATGAATTCGATTTGTGTGCATAACAGTTTTTTTCAAATACAGATTATGTACGCTTAAGACAACTTTTATTGCAAAATATAATATTTTTCCTATCTAATATATTAATTTTTACCAAAATATATTTAGGTAAACCTAAACGAAGTTTTATGAGAGACTTGTTTAGAAGGTATGAATTTTTTTTTAAAATTACTTTTATTTGAAAACATTGGTTTTATTCTGTAACACGCCTAGAGATATTATAATGAATTATTCTGTTGCCAGTGTAATTTTTAGAAAAATTGTAAGAAAAAATTATCATTATTGGGGAGATGGGGAGTTAACGCATACGAAAGCAGCACAAGACAGCACAATATGGAAACACTTTGTCCAGTCTTTGGGTTCCCGATTTAACTAGGACAGGGGGATGAAGATTATATATGAAATGTTTTTTTTGTAATTGTGACCGAAAATATTCTTCAGTATTTGAATTTGTGCAGTTTAATTTTCATTTGTTCAGTGTTCACCATTAGACAAACTGGGATGACAGATAGGAAGGCAAAGAACCTCGATGGATTATAGTCACGCAATAATGATTAATTGCAATGTGAATAAGATTTAAAAAATAATCACTAAGGTAATTTCATCATGTGGAAAGAATGGAAAAGGAGTGCATTGTAATAAAATTGCAAGACGCCGACATTGACGGCATCAAAATAAAGGAAGAAAGTCCACGGAAGATCTGTCACGACCAAGTAAATTAGCAACTGGAAGATAGTTCCATAAAAAAGTTATATGTACATCTGGAGTTTTGTGATTCAGTATTTGAATAAAATAACCTTTTTGGTCTAGTGTGCTGGACATTTACTCTTTGTCTTTGTCTAATTGGATAATGTGCATTGACATTATCCGCTACATCTTTTCCATGGTTCTTTCCTCTCTCAAGTCAAGTTCTCGATCCTATTGGCATGTTTATGTTGGCTCTGTTAATTCAAACGGGACTCGTTTTTTTTTTATATGTCCCACCCATTACAGCATTCACGCTTTCAATTTTTTTAAGGATATTGGAGATAACTAGCTGTTCCAAAAGTTCCAGGTTTTTAAACCTCTTCCATTCTCTGGTTAAGCTGTCTTGTATCATTCGTAAGATTTATTTTCGAATTTTTGGTCAGAAAAAAAAAACATATACTTATTGTGCACACTTCTCCCAGCGGTCCCGCCATTGTATTATTGGAAACACTTCTGAAATGCACATTTTTGGAAAGGTGTTCAACTGGGCCTTCGCTTTTTGTATAATGTATTCTGTTAATTCAAATCGGGTCCTTTTCAGCAGCATTTTAAACTTAAAGAATAGCCAAAAATCACACGGAGCCACATCGGAAGTGTAGGGATCTTGAAAAACTATGGAAATACTGTGCTTGACCAAGAAAGCCTAAGTCAGATGCGAATGGCATGACACTGGCTTCTCATGTAGAGATTCTTAGTTCAATTACTGGTCACAATATATATGTGCAGCACACGATTAATACAGCAAAACAAGTCAAAAAAAATCAAGCCTGGAGTGTTTTGACGTGTCAA
>JADDOH010013365.1:0-29573 GCA_016648135.1 Agrypnia vestita | reverse complement strand
TCGGTTGTTTAGCAGCTAGCTTTTCCTCATGGTTTGCAGTTGCTGACAATAGATATCTGCCGTAATCGTCTGGCCAGATTTAAGAAAGCTGTAGTGAACGACACCAGCACTAGTCCACCAAACGCTCACAAGTATCTTTTTTGGAGTCAATTTTCGCGTGGGGCATGGTTTGGCTGGTTCGGCAGGGTTCAGCCATTGCGATGAGCGCTTCCGATTATCGTACAGGATCCACTTTTCATTACAGGTAATGATTCGATTTAAAATCCCTTCATTATTGTGCCGGTTGAGTAATGCAACGCAGCAGTCAACGCGCGTTTGTTGATTTGCTTAACTCAATTCGTGAGGTACCCACCTTTCAAGCTTTTTCACCTTACCAATTTGCTTCAAGTGGATTAAAACAGTTTTATCACTAACACCGCAGCCTGCCGCTAACTCGGATGTGGTTTGCGATGGATCCGCTTCCACAATAGCCTTCAATTCTTCATTATCAACTTTGGTCTCCGGCCGTCCACGGGGCTTGTTCTGCAGGTCAAAAATTCCAGAACGAAAACGTTGGAACCAAAAACGCACTGTGTTTTCTTTTGCGGCACCGTCGCCATACACATCATTAATCCTTCGAGCCGTTTCTGCAGCACTGGTGCCACGGTGGAACTCGTACTCGTAAATAACGCGATATTTCAAGTTTTTCATTTTGTAAACTGAGTGACGCAAAGAAAAAAACAATTGAGGAAAAAACAAATGAATTATAATTTTCAAAACACAAATACATGAGTAAATAGCTGTATAAATTTGGATTTGGAATTCCTAATCAAAGAGAAGATATTTGAGATCAAATTTGCCAGTACGGCAAAACGCCAATTTCATATGTAAGGACCTAATATATGCAGATGTATTGATCAGATATCTTTATGATATACATATATATTTTGCACTTCTTTTTATTCCTATCTCTTCTCCTTTTTACCAAGTAGATTAGTCCTTTCCTATCCATTCCTTATTCCCCTTTTATCTTCAATTCTTTGACTCTCATAGTTTGTCCGTAACGTACAACTTTCCCTTTTTTTTGTATAACTCAAGTTATTGTTGCTATAATACATAACATGTTAATTTTGTGGAAACTTGTAAGATGATCTCTATACTATTCAATAATCATGTGTAATCTTATTTTATATGTACTGTTACTTTCCCACGAATAAATAAAAAAAATAAAAAAAATCCCGATAATCTCGTCCGATTTTTCGGTTCGGGATTGATCTCGTAAAATGCCTCGAGATCTCGGGGCATCCCGATTTCGCGGGATCGGGATTGCATTCCCTAGTTGAGAGATTGGCAAGACAGACCCGTGTGCGTTCCCAGGGAATGTCTCGCTTTCGAGTGTTCACAAATATCCTAGAATCAATGATATCTCCAACTATTAATTCTGAAAATTTTGACGAACGGAGGGAATTAAATTACAAATATTATAAACTCTGCGAGGAGATTCAAATTCTCCCAACGGAAGAACAAAATATCAAAGGTCACAAATAAAATGAGATGTTAATAATCAATTGTTCTTAAGTTTATATTTACATATTTCGACCGTCTCTGCTTATATAAACTACGATATCTACTGCAAAGCAATATTACATGTTTTTTTAGATGTTTTACAATTTTTTAGATGTTTGGCTTCACATATAAAACGATCGTATATGTCCGCTTTTACGGCAGTAATATTTCAGCAAAAACATTTTTTTAAATTTTGTACGGAGAAGAGTATTTTCTATGTAGGTACTGGTAAAAAGTAAAAATTGCATTTTTGGTAGATGTCTGAGTTTACGTAGCGACTGTCGATTTATTAGATTTTTTGAGATCATTTTGGGTCAGTAGTCCACAATACGCAGATCATGTACCGGTTAGTTACTGTATTGAAATGGTTCCACACTAACCGTTGTTTGAGATTTGTATCTGATTGTATCGATGATTGGTAACCGACTTTTCGGAATTCGACGGGCAACCAGCGGTACTATACAACAGTTATACCTCAGTTACTAATCATCTATGCAATCCGATACGTATCTCAAATACGTGTACACGAGTAATCGGTTAAAATGACGGGTTGACCAGCACTAGTATCGGTACAGCTTGCAACAAACATCACGCTTCACGGCCAAAGATCGACTGGCGAATGAGAGGGAAATTAATCGATTTAATAATGCTGTCTCATTGCAGCGGTGGCATTTTAGGGAATTGCGTGGATCCACCGTCGTGGCTGTCAGTTGTTTTAGAAAATTATCAATGTTTGTAGATAAGCTGTATTCATTACTTTATCTCATTATTTTACAGTTCTCTTTATCTGTATAATATTTCTTTACCTTGAAGATTGTTCGAAAGGATAAGAAAAGATTTATATCTTTTTTCCTATTTAGTATTCGTACAAATTGAGCATTAAAATTGCGGTGATGGCCGTGGTAATTGGCTGTATTAGAAAGATAATTTTATGCCATTGGCGTTTAAATCCTTTTAAATAAACACTTTTTCAGCGACATCCAAATTTATTTAGAAAATCGTGGTGTCCTAATGAAAAAATCCCCACACGTGGTACTCTTATGGAAAAAATATATTGACCAATCAGAAGATATTATGCTAATAACAATATCACCGCGTAATTCACTTCCGTCCGACTTTGAACAGCAGCGTGTAAATCAGTTTGTTTCTGCATGAAAAATGCCTCCAAAAATTAATGTTGAAAGATGACGTTGTCGACGCAAAATGAAAGGAAAAGAGACATATCCGAGCCTTGGATTATTACAAATGAAGAGCAAACTAAAAATAAATATCACCAAAAATTAAATTATACTTCAATCATCATAACCTCCTTGTGTGATTTGTACCTTGAGCATGTTATAGCGTGGTCGTCTGAAATGGTATTAATTAAAATGCACGTTCACTAAAACATAAATATAATAATTTATCATATAATAATTTTGTAACGGGATGGCGAACCTACTGAATACTGACAACAATATAACAGCGTCAATCAATTCATTTCGTGACGACAACAAGTGCGATATCTCCATAGCGTAAACCTGTGTGATCCTATTCCTGATATTATAACATGCTATATTAGTAAGCAAGCGAGCGCATTGTGACTATCAGTGATACCAGCGGAAGGTGATAAAGGAAGAATACCGGGGCGAGAAGTTTCTACGTGTGAACATTGAACGGAGTTTACCAGAAGTGATCAAAGCAATAGAAACACCGTTAATTAGTGCGAATTAAGGAAGTTATATTATAAGTGAATATTATAATATTACAAGTGAATCAAAAAATAATGTCCAATTCTATAATTTTATCATAATAATGAATGTTTCTTATGCGACGATATCAATTTAATCCACCCCTGGAGTGTTTATTTCTTAGTAACTGTGAGTCTAGGTAGTTATATATTGACTTAAACGTATTTTTATCGTTATTATTTTATAGATTATTGCTTTAATCGGTGATCAATAGTAAATAATAATATTTTTTAACACTGATTACTTGACGTTGATTGCATAACCTATTTTTTCACAGTATCATAATGATTAGTTTTAACTTACCCACATATCATATATAAATAAAAGTTATTTCCTGTATGCTTTCATCAGAAAACAGCCCATCGACTTTTATCAGTTTGATATTATTATATAATACTACGCAATATTATATAATACACAACTTCGGTTACACAGTATGATACTGCGGACTAAGAAACACATAAACCTGTGTGTACTCTATACATACAATCGTACACCCTTTGATCGTCCTAAACCAAATTTTGCCTAATTACTCTTTAGGACCCTACGCAAAATAGTGGCATTCCCCGCCCACCACCTTTGTGCTATTTTTTTTTATACATTTCCAGTGTTCGCGGGTATGTTCACGTCACTTCCTGTCTGTAATAAATGTCTCTCGAATGTTGTACATAATTCCAGAGTGATGTAGGTCGTTTTTCTTTATTAATTTTTCTACTTTAACCGCAGTTTAAAGATTTGACTATATTTATTTTTAAAGGTAGAATATGAATTCTGCAGTGTCGACAATTTTTGGTGTGCGCCGAAGTGTTCTATGTGGTTAAGAAATCACAGTTGACGATAGTCTAGTTTAATTACTTTTGATTTCGTTGATGTATACCTGTCGGATTCCTATTGGTTCCTCGGTCTGCCTTTAAAAACGGCATTTTAATCGTTTATATATGTAATAGTTTTAATGTATTGATAAAAATATTTATCGATATCTTATCACGTAATTAATTTTGATTTCATATCCTTAATCTGACTCACTTTCACGTGCTTTTATATCTCTCCATTAATCTGCTTTATATTGAAGTGTTTTTTGGTTTTTTAAATTAATTTATTAATATACAATCAGTTTTGTTCATCTTTTTTTATCATTTTCGAAAATAATTTACACAACTTGTATACCTATGGATAAACTGATTATTTGGGGACATAGTTCAAGAGATATTCAACGCATACACGTTGTATGTCAGTTTAGCGTAGATTGTAATTTATTTATTTAAGTACATATGGTATTTAAAAAGGCCTCCCTAACAGTAGGTAAAGTTAATTATTAGAAGGAAGAAAAAAAATCCGAAATTATATTTTAATTACTGTCATATCTTTAGTGAAACTCGCAAGATTAAGACAAATTGACGTAATAATCATCAAAATCGGCCCGCGCGCTTGGTCTCTAGAGCGCCACAAAGGAACAAACATTACATACGTACATATGACAAAAATTTGTGAATTTTGCCCACATTGCCAGACGATAGCCTTAAGAAATTACTGAACTTAGGTATATAGGAAGATAATAAAATAAAGAAGAAGAAGTAACCAAAATTCGTAGCACTACAGTTAGTAAAAAAGAAATTCTGTTAATAGCTTGATGTATACAAGTCATATTTTTAATTATTCGAATTGGATTATTTCAGAAATTTTTTTGTGGAGTTTTAGGGCTTGTGTTGTTTTATGTAAACATCACTGTTATTATTATGTGGAACAGAATCATCTAAAAAACTTCACGGGGTTGCCATTAGATATTATTACATATGTTGCGTGTAGATACGTAAATTTCAAATTTCACAGATAACAACAGACCTCATACACAATAGACAATACACAAAAACATTTTCACCATAGTTAAAACTAATTGTAATTGCCATGGTATGGCAGATAACAACATCACGGCATAATAACCCAAGACAAAATTTGATAAATAATTTAAATCATTATAGAAAGTAAAACATCATACATCGTAAGTATATCATAGTATGACTGACAAACAGTGACTTTTCATTTTTTCATTTCATTGTCGAGGAATCGGCGTTTATTGGACAAGAACAGACATTTGTGTGTTTGATAAATACACATAATACAAATTAATTAGGATAATATGTAACAATCCTCTCGGCCGCTACCTACATCGCTAGATATATAGAAATACCTGTTCGGAAGTAGATAGCTTTTTTTAAACATTTTATCTCCTAAGAACGACATCTAATATTTATTTTGAAAGAAATTACCTACGTACAGTAAAAATCAAGAGCTAAATATATTTAAAAATATAAAAGTATCACGCGAGATGCAGTAAAAAAATGGAAATAAATGTTTTTTGTGAATGTAACGGCGTCTCAATAATGGCTTGTGAATTTTCTTCACTCCAATTGCGGCCATTTTGCTTGTAGCCATTCAATTATCGTACATTTAAACTTTTGCTTGTTTAATTTTTTCCTCACCATGCCTACCTCTTACGTCCTGTATACACCAAGTTTCATCCTAACACATTCACAAACAGATAAACAATCCAAGCGGGCGATAAATAATGTATTTTACGATATAACTAATAAACATGTACTTTGTTTTCACCACAATATCAATATGTTTCAGGGCCAATGGTCCCTTCGTCAGGATATTAAGTAATTGTATATTAAAAAAAAAATCTGTTACATTTTATTCCCTTATATGTCATTTAATGTTTTTGTATTATTTTTAATACCGCATTAGGACTCTATCACAGTCACTCATAACTAATCTGTATTAAAAAAAATGAAGTATATCAGACTCGCGATTATCCGAACCTGATTACTCGGGATGCGGTTTATTCGGGACGAATTTGAAAGTTATTGAAAAAGATTTTTTTTAAATATTCCATATTTGTTCATAATGGACAAACAGGTGTTTAGAGCCGAAGTCTTGTCTGAAAAGTGATGTCTTCAAGATGAATGTTCAAGATTGTTTTTATGCCTGATGAGGATTGAAAACGTTCATAAGTTTTCACGGCCGATCGAAATTTTCTGTTGCGAGTTTCCTGGGATATTCTACCGCGTTTCTAAGATCTTTTCAGATCCCATTGCAGGGTCCATCATCAGGGCTGATGTATTGTGACAGACAACATATCAGATGTTAATTATTTAGTTTTTTTTTTGTATCTTATTATGTTTAGTTAGTTAGTCCAGTGTCATTGTCACTTTGCAAAAGAGCGCGTGATTAATGACGTATTTTCGGTAAAGTTTTCAATGCTTCTGGATTGACCGCGAGATCGATTATCCGTTTTTTTTTTCACCGTACGTCCCGGATGATCGAGAGTGCTATATTTCTCTATAATGTACGAAATTCTCAATGTTTCGTTTCCTTTCATTCCAGGTCCTGTGGTGTCGGCGCTTTGCAACAAGTACGGCTGTCGGGCGGTCTGCATCGCGGGCTCGCTGATCGCTTCCTCCGCTTTTGTCATCAGCACCTTTAGCACCAGTGTCACGATGCTCATGCTGACCTACGGCGTCGTAGGGGGTAAGTCGAATGATCCTTCCCTTTTTACTCGTATGTTTAGGGCCGAATTTCGAGACAACGCCAGCGCGATGAATGCTTCGAATTCTAGCTCGTTCTTCAAAATGTGGAATTTATTTGAAAGAATATTCAATATGGAGTTGCCTAACAACCTAGCGCGTGCAGAGGGAACATTATAGCATGACTTACGTTAGAAAAAAGATCGAAACGACTTTTTTATCTGACAGAATATTGTGATATATTACAATGTGAATAAAATGATAATAATTGAAATATATAAATAAAAGTATGAATTTTAGGAGAAAAAATAAAATAAAATATATTTTTAATATGTATGTCTACATGTTTCAATATACTCACAACATGCTTACAACGTACCTATTTGTGTATATGAGATCTGGTGCTCACTCTTTTTATAGCAGTGCCACCTTCTGCTCCCGTAAAGGTGGCCTACCTGAATACCATAGTAGCTTAATTTGCAATTTAGGTATCATCTGTTTTATGATAATTATATGTTTTATAATAATTATATGTTTTTTCTAAAATAAATCGTAATTTATTCGAATAAATAAGTGCATTTATTTACCTACTGTAAAAATTAATCGAATCTCCGGAGTAAATTTGTAATCGCGTTTTTAATTTAAAAAGTTTTATCCATGCCGAAGATGAAAGAACAAACTGTAAACATGATAAAACCAAATTAATTAATCAATTAGAAAGACGTACAGAAAAATCAAATCCACGAAAAAATATTTGGATAGGATAGGAGGAGATCCCTGGTTCGAATCCTGGTAGCAGCCAAATATTTTTTCGTGGATTTGATTTTTCTGTATGTCTTTCTAATAATTGATTTGGTTTTAAATTTCACAGAACTTTGTTCTTCACAATAAGAATATAATGTAAATATGATATTAGTTTGTCATTTTTTATGGATTACAGCGATATTGTTTAACGATTTTATCTATTTAATATATTGCCAATCATTCTCAGTAATGTTAAAAAGTATTGAACGTTTCGGAAGATAAAAAGAATATGCTCAAGTGGGATCGTAATCTATATTAACCAATGTCAATGATTTTTATTTTTAATTTTAAAACGCCTTGATTTATGTAAATTTCGCAGAGGGTCACGTGACGCATCTTTCGCAAAATTTAAATACTTTGTCTTTGATCAGTACCAGGAGACCTCGAAACAATTAAATTCACCGTTAAAAAGTTTAATGTAATGAATAAGAATATACGTTGTTTTCACCACTTATTTGTTGAAAAAGCCAACATGTTTCGGGGCCAACGGTCCCTTTATCAGGATACAACGTACACTGAAAAGTAAAATATCAAAAATCGAAATATAAACAATAATAAAATGAAAATAAATATGGGAGATGAATAAATAATTAAGTACTAATATGAAAACTACTTTGAAAGGTAACTTTTTGTAAAAAAAGACCTGGTTACTTGTAATATTCAATGTATAGGTCTTTTTATATAAGCTTGCAATTGAGTTAGTGTGGGTACAGTGCGTAGTACGTGCATTGTTTCGTTGTGTTAAGTTTACGGATACGGGAGGGGCGTAAACTTAACACAACGAAATAATGCGCGTATTATGGACTAATCCACACTAACTCAATTGCAAGCTTATATTTATTTATTTATTTATTTAACGCCCTTATGGGCTTTTACAATATACAGAATATTTTTTTTTTAAAAATTACATAAGACAGTTAAAATTAAAATACAGTTAAAAGTTACAATAATAATAGTTAAAAGTTAATAATAATAATAATAATAATAATACAGAAAAACATAAGAAAAACATAAAAACATAAGATAAAATAATAATAAAGTTAAAGGTAAAATAGAAAGATTTATTGTCCATTTCCATTTTGTTGGGATGTAAACAATTGTATCAGCTTTGTCCTATAAACAGTTATACTATCAGCAAAAATGTCAATATGAAAAGACCTATACTTTTAAAATGTTCTGGTTATTTTACCATGAATGCTACCATATTTATTAGCATTGAAATTGCATTTGCTTTTCCAAAACATCGTTTAAAATGCCAATTTACCTCTCTCCTGAACTCATTGTATACGACTATTGTGAAAGATAAGGATTCTTCTAAACGTGTTTTGGAGTTTCTAGGTATTTTGTTTATTTTCAGTACTTGATCCGAATCGAGGCTTAATGTGTCAATCAAGGCTCAATCTGTCCATCAATGTTCAATCAAAGCCTTCCTTGCTATTTATCCCAACAGATTCTGGGGCACCCCAGAGTTTTATTGAGAATAACCTTAATTATATTATAATTTATATAAATTAACTTTGTAAACACCACTTATTTATTGAAAAAATTCAACATGTTTCGAAGCCAATGGCTTCTTTGTCAGGATAACAAAAATAAAATTTAAAAATCGAAGTATAGATCAAAATATTATAAAGTTATATATGGAAAATGATAATATAACACTTAAGGTGTTTAAATAGTAATAATTATTCCGAATTTTCTAACCATCTTTTGGCTATGGATCATTCTTTGGTATTAATAAGGGTTTACAAATTTTACATACAAATTATACCGAATCACAATTTGATTAATTAGAAAATTTGGAAATAAGAAAGAGTGTAAATAGTAAATTGAATGTTATAAATAATTAGGTCCTTTTTGCAAATACTTATCTTTTAAATTTATTTTCATGTTAAGTAGGTACTTTATATTATCATTTTCCATACATAACTTTATATTATTTTGATCTATACTTCGATTTTTAAATTTTATTTTTGTTATCCTGACGAAGAAGCCATTGGCTTCGAAACATGTTGAATTTTTTCAGTAAATAAGTGGTGTTTACAAAGTTAATTTTTATAAATTATAATTATGTCACCACAAAATAATTTTGCTATATTTGAAGCAGAAGTGAATTATATTATCTTAGAATCCACCAAATATCCACCACCACCTGTAGTATGATGCTGTACATTTATATTGCGGCAATATTGACAAATACCTTTACCGGATGTGGTTGATTTGGAAAACTTTCCGACTTTCCCTCTCGGGATACAGGATCAAATCCCTGGAATCATAATTTTCGAATTTCTATTTTCTATATTTAGCTAAAACACATTTATATACAAGCAGGCATTTAAATAATTTACCTGAAAAATATAAAATATAATAATTGGATATTTGCTTTATTATTCGACGTTTTAAGTTGCTTCTTTTAGTAGTAAAGTAAAAGTTTAGTTAGCTCTGATTTGATACCTTCCAAAGTTTAAAAAAAAAAGCAAATATCTTCGTTCTTTAAAATAATATTTAACATGGTATCATATTATAGTCAGTTCAGTTTCAATATAGTCTTTCTCAATTCTGGGTAGTAACATAGCCAGCCGATCATAAAATACTGCTTACAAAATATTAAATTACGTTTAACACTTAGCGAAGTAGCATCCGTATAATTATTAGCTAGTATCAGTATTTTTAAATAATCCCTTTGTAATATAGACAGTGAATACATAATTGGCCGTATTCTATTATAATCAATATTGTATCCGAATAATTATTAGCTAGTATCAGTATTTTTAAATAATCTCTTTGTAATATAGACAGTGAAAACATAATTGGCCGTATTCTATAATAATCAATATTGCTATTTCGGTATCTTGACAGTTACTGTATAACATTGTAATTTCGTCAATTGTGTCGTTTTACGTTTGACAGGTTTGAAATTAATGAATTCAATCCATCAGAAAGCCCTAAAACGTAAACAAACGTTTACGAGACTGTACATGCAGGGTTATTTGGAAAACATTAATTATGAGTCGAAAATGTTGAAGGAGACATTATCTAATATCAATTGTTATCGAGTTATGCAATATCAAAGTTTGCATTTTTATCACAATATTTCTGACTTATTTTTTACAAAACGTTGAATTATCTTTACAATAACTTACATCGATTACGAAAAATTCATTAGTTTCAATACAAGTTAAATAAAATTATAAAAAACCCTGGAGAAATTCCAGTTGGAATGTTTTCCAATTGGAATTTGAAGATTATTATTATTTTTTTTGACTGGTATTCAAGAGCATGAATTTTTCATATTCGATTTAAGTTACTGTAACGATAGTCCCACGTTTTACAAAAAATAAGTCAGAAATATTGAAAAAAAATGCAAACTTACATGTTGCACATCTCCAAAACTATTGATATTAGGTCATAATTGCTTGAACATTTTCGACTCATAATTAAAGGAGGAATATAGTCGTATGAGGTTATTAATGTTTTCCGAATAGCCCTGTATAAATAATTGCACATACTTTGTCAGCGCTGATACATATTACGGATACCAAACTGGAAGACAAAAGCAACAGACAAGAATGGAGGACATTCTGGATTTAGGCTAGGCCCACTCAGGGCTGACGAGCTTATGATGAGGATGTTGATAAAATAGTCCTCTTTCTTGTTTTCCTCGCCTCTACCTGTGATTACGAATTATTCGCGTATTTCCATTATTTTTTCTGGCAATCCTTCTTCTGCATATTGCCGAAGGTCTCGATAATTTTTGATTGTTAAAGCATACAAATATTTGTACGCCTTGCGGTTTCCAGGACCGCGAGACAGGGGGGAATGGAAAAGCTTCGACGAGACTGCCCCTCCTCGCCTATCCCAGGACAGGGGATTGAAAACGATCGGATGCACTTTAAAACATATTTTTCGTCATAAACAATACATTAATACGAGTGTACTCCAGAAATGGCCGCTTACCAAATCAATTTCCTTTTGACCCAATTTGTGTTAGTGTTGTATTCCTTTGTTGTGTTCCTTTGTTGTGTCCGTGTGTGGAGCTTCCCTCCTTGCTTGCTCCTCGTCAACATGGCCCTTGTGTGCCGAGTTGCGTTCGTCCGGGCTGGGTCCTTGCATGTTCCGCCCCGTCTCCGGCTGGCAACACTGGATTAATGATATCACTCAATCTCGGGCGGACTTGGAAGTCAAGGAAAGCGCTATTTTTGAACTGTGCTCTTGTGAGCTGTTTTTCATTTTTGTTTTCCTCGTCATTCTGTTTGATCCGTTAATACTGCGAGGATTCATTCGGCTAAAAGTGAAATTTTCACATTGTAATTATATTTATGAGATTAAAATGCACATATATGTATATTATATGTATTTCATTTATTAGTAGGTATTTTTTATTTACAAAAACTAACAACTCACTAACCACAATTCATTTTCTAGAAGGGGTAGGCAGAGGTTAGAATGCCACTTTTTTCTGTCCTGACCTTATCCGCTTCCATACTTCCTCTCATGCAAGCTCTTCAGTTGTAGAATTTTTCAAAGGACCATCTTCCAGTATTTAGTTATATCTAATCATGCCAGATCTTTTGCAGATGCCCTCTTCTTTCATACATTTGCCTCATATTTTCTTTGCTGTACTTTTCTCGCTCCTCCACATTGCCAGACCATCTCAGTGATCTTTTGAAATGATTTTATTAATCAACTAATCCAAAAATCTACCATTTTTTTTATAAAAAAAATAGTACAGGTGCAATGATATACCAAAGTACTACTTTAAAAAAAACCTGCAAGACTTCTTGCCTCGTGGATCTCAGAAGTCCATAACCAGAGCGCCATTCATCTCTTGTCATCTCATATCATACTCGCCTATCTGTTGCTGCCTCACCTTGACATTTCCGCCCGTCTGCGTATGTACATCTCGGTCCTCTTCACAAAATCGGTCACGTAGTGGCAACTGTAGCCGTCCGCTGGCCCTAGCAGCAATAGAAGATTTCAGACTCTAATGGTCGTGCAGCGGTCACCACCACCAGCTAAGCGGCCACCATAGCCGACCACAGTGCTAGCAGCAAGCACACACTGATGGCGGAGTAGTAGTTACTATAGGCTGTGAAGCGCCCACAGGGCCTAGTGGTAATATAAATATGCCTACAGTATCGATTTTTTTTAAATAGCCTTATTTACAGGGCGGGATGTAGCAATTCAAAAATGTGTTAAAAATGTAGTTACGCCACTAGTAACGGTCTATCCTATGTACGTGTATACATATAATATTGTGTACATATGTACACAGTTATAGATACATGTATGAATGGCTTGAATTATTTTTTCGCTTTGTGTACCCAACAGGAAATTAGTGTGTTATGTAATGTTATGTATTTTCTTTGCCAAAACTACGTCACACGAAAAGTTGCCGACAGACTGTCTGCTGAATAGGCTCAGGGGTTGCAAACCATATTATCGAGAAATTGAACCATTTTTTTTAAATCATTAACATTTTTGATGCCGACAAAACATTTTAAAACTTCAAATTTTTAAGAAGACTTGAGGTACATATTTTTTTATCATTTGTTAGCCGGTAACGGTTGGCGACCGCTTGGCCGGTGGAACACCGCCTAATGGTGCCAAGCAGGGTTGCCAAGTTGTGGCAGAATTTCATCGAAATTTTAAGACTTTGGTATTCTCGACACATGAATATCTTCGCGTGACAAAATCTGGTGACGCCCGAATGTACTAATTTATCGTGGAAAGCAAAAAATTGTCGTGTGTGGTCGGACAGTGTAGTGTTGTGTCGCTTGTCACATCTCAATAAATATACGAAATGCAACGCGCCAGTTTTGTAGATTCATAATGTAATCGTAATAACCAATGATATAATAAACTGTAGATACGTTACAAGCGTGAAATCTTGGCAACTCAAAAGTATGGTAATTGCCTTACTTGCATTCGTTATTGAGCGGACCTTCTTTGTGATCGGGCGCGACGCAACGCCGAAAATAAAAGGCCCGGGGAAAAAGGAACACAGTATCGTACACTATTGTAAGAAAGAGTATGTTATTTTAGTCACCGTGACTTCAAATTACCTGATTTTTACGTGATTACTTGATTATGTGATTTGATGTCTCTTTCAATGCAATATTTGCTACATATGAAAGCCGGCTAGTATGGGATAACGTGTCTATATTATAATACGTCAATGCTAATAACAATCTTTATTTAATTAAAAATCGAACAAAATGCGATATACGGGGTGTATAATGCTAGTAGCAAAAGCCTCGGGTGAGTCTTCTTTATTAAATTTTAAATAGAATTGTTTGAAAATAAAAATAACATTTGAGAATACAAGCGACATGTTTGCATTTTTGTTTTTAATATTTCTGACCTTTCATGTAAAACGTTGGAGTATCATGAAATTATTCAATTCGTGATGAAGTTGGATTTTTTCCAAGGTTTTAATTATTTAATTTGACTTGATTCAAAGTGAATAAATTTTGAATATTCGATATATACTCGTATTTCATTCTTAGTAATCTAATGTTTTACAAAATATCAGTCAGGAATATTGAAAAAAAATGCAAACTTTGATGTCGCTTATCTCCTGAACGTTTATCAATCTATACTAATATATAAAGAGGTAAAGTTTGAAAGCTTGGATGTAGGAGGTAATCTCCGAAACTATTCATCCGATTTCAAAAATTATAGAATGGACTTCAGTGAACTTTCAGTGGACATAGGTTGTATATTATCCCATTAAAATAAAAGAGCTTTTCGTGGTGACCTATTTTACAACCAAAGTCGACGAGCTATTTTAATAGTTTCTATAGAGAAGTTATAGAACTCCAAAAGTTCTATAAAAAAGTCAGTGACGGGCATATATGCACAAATTGTTAAAATATGACTAAAAGTTACTAAAAATCTAATAAGCGTGGAAGCCGCGGGCACAGCTAGTTTATATATAAGTTACGAATTTTTTCTTCTACCTATGAATTTTATCGACAATATTTTTGCAAAATTATTGACAGATTCGTATTATGCTTTGGTTTAAAATTATTATTGAAATACTTTTGTTGTTTAATTCCGTTGTTACCGTTTTAGGTAGTTTTCTAGCCATGGCGTAATTTCCGGAAAATTTCAATTATATAGCTTTTTTGCCATGACTAAGCTGCCAAACAAAACGGATAAAATATGTTTTTATTTTATTATTTATTTTTAAAGTAGGTAATACATTAATTTTTATGTTTCCGAATATATATACATTTTTGCATTAGATATAAGTTTATTAAATATTTATTCAAAAGTAATCTTTATTTTCTTAGTTTTTCTTAAAAGTCATTGTATTTGAAGACGAAAACAAACTTTTTTGAAAAATTGAGCCGGTAAATGTTTCAGATTTATGTTATTTAAATTTAAAAAAAAACATTAATATTTTGCCTAGAGAAACAAAGTAAAAAATACACATTACGTATGCTGTCGGATCTGCAAAAATTATTTTTTCATATAAAAACATTATTGAACTCGGTATTTTCTTAAGTTCAATTTTGTATTTCAATATTGAACTAAAGAAAATACCGAGAGACTGCTTTCATTCCCGAGTCGAGACTTCACATTTTGCGTGAAGTTTTGATGATTTAGTATAATAATTATTAATTTTAATTATTTTACATTAATTTTAAACTGTTCTAACGACCTATTATTTCGAGCAGGCACATAGTTCGCAATCGGGTTAGTCAAATCCAGAACGTTCAGCTCTACATTAACTATTTTTTATAAAAACATCAAGTCGCTTAACGTTCTTCTATACGTCAAGTTAGTTTAATTAAGAAAGTTGTTAAAATCGTTGATTTGTTCAATGGGCATTTCAAAATTATAAACTTTCAAAATTAATGTTGAGCGCTTTCAGTTCTGAATCGATAAACTCAATTATACTTGAATAGGCAGCAAATTGTTTTTTAATAAATTTTCCATTTTTTAATAAATTTTCAAGTAGTTTGTGTACCTACCTAATATTAAATATTGCAATTAAATTATTTAACATTATGATAATTATTAAAATGTGAAATTGGTGAACGTTGCATTGTGCAAAGTGATCACTTGAGCTAGCTTATACAAGTCACAAGCCATATTAAGATGTCCGTACATGTTTTCCATATGAATAGCTTCGTCTCGTGAAGCTTATATAATTTATCTTAATTAATGCTTATCCCTTTGTGGACAAAATCCTGTAATTGGTTTCTTAGAGGATACTTATAAAAAAATATTGTTAAAATATAAACTAGTCTTTAAAAGTAGTTGAAAAATTAAAAATAATAATTTTCTGGCGTATTCTAGTGTATATATTAAATATTTCGGAAGAATATCATCGTACATTATAAAGAATATTTCTTCATACTCCACTTAAAAATATAATGCATTGTCTAAAGTGATCATTTAAACCAGTTAATACAGGTCACAAGTTCATGGTTACCCTATAAAGACTTCCATACATGTTTCCCATATGAAAAGCTAAAAAAAAGTTTTTGTGCGATTTTCATCTTATCTTAAATAATAATAATAATAGGCATTAGTCATATTTATACGTACCTTTAAATTGAGAAATGAATTACTAAAATGGGTTGTTTGATTGGTGGAAAATGCAAAAATCTACGCTTTAAACGAGCGATTATTATAAACCAAGTTGAAAACCGGCCCCTAAAACCGTACTGAGGAATTAAAAAATATCTATAGTTTTTGTTATAAAACAAAATGTACCTATCATTTGTTTAAGAAAGGATATGTAGATTTATGTTAATACGACCCTATAACTACATTTAATGAAAACAACTGAAATTAAATTTTGTCTAAAATCACACTCATCGGATTTTCGATAGTGGTTTGGCCCACGGTTATATATTTTTATGTGTATGTTTTGGTACACCTAGACAAACATTTGGGTCGTTCCCGGAATAAAGCTTATTCAAGAACTTGGCAAGATTCAAACGGCCGGCGTTACAGAGATTTAAATTGGCTGTAAATATTTAATATGTGGAAACTGTTATATTCTCTAAAGATGCGAGCGGTAGGGGAGGCAATTCTTAAATTCTCCCACGAGAATTGTGGATAAATCCTCTGCCTTAACGTAAGTATGAATATTGTAAATATTCAAACTGATATTTTATATAGATCACTGTAAGACTCATAGCTATTTAATATTTCTTATCGTAACATTGTTGTTTACATATATATTACTTCTTATATTATTACTTCTTCGCATTCTACAAGTTCCCAACATAAGAAAAAATGCTTCCTTGCCCTTCAAAATCGTCTTTAAATGTAATGGTTAGTGGCAAAACCGCCACTCTACCGCAAAGTGGGATGCAAAAGCGACACTATTCAATCGGACCAATCAGAAGCCAGCACCGCTACGAGATTTAGTATGGAGAAACGTCATCCGTTGCAGAAAACGAGTGTTGTGATTACCTTAAATATATTTACATAAAAACTAGAAGTAAACATCTCTTCTTACCATAGAACAGTATAACAAAAGCATGAAGTAAACAAGGATCGATGTAAATGTAACTTTCAAAAGAGAAATAGGAGAGAACAATTACCTTAGAAAATCCGTTTTTTACCCATTTTTTAATATTACTGTCGACACTTTAAGCACCGTATGACTGGATTTACTATAGATTTATTTTATTATTCTAAACTAAGCAAATTTTGTACAATCCACTTCGATTAATTTAACGACGACCGGTTTTGATACCTCTGTTCCTTCGTCGGGACGGACGCACACTAACTGATCCATGTAATAAAATATGCAGAGAAATCAATTTTCGTGGCCTCAGTAAAGTAAGTGGGAGTAAAGCGGTTTATACACATTTGATTTTTTTCTTAATATTTTTTATTTTAATTTCATTAATAATAAGGCTACTGCTGTTTCTGGTAATCTCACTGTATGCTATTTTACTTCATTAATTTGTACTTATTTGTAGTTTTGGGTTCAGTAGGTCAATCGTTTTTATATAATAAGCATAATAGCCAATCACAGAGATGTTATATCTACAGTGTTAATGAAATTTTTGCGCTTTAAACCTTTTCGCCTGACGAGTGATTCAGTTGTCTTTTCGTTTAAGTAACACTTAAATATCGACCTCCATTTTTCGAAAATATTTCGTCACGGTATCGTCTCTACGATGCCGGCTTCCGAGTCATCATCGGATATGTGAAGAGGGAGGTTTTCAGTCTCGGGAGCTCGTCGGCCGCTCGGGTTCATCTCGGATCGTCGGAAGAAGGAAGGGAACATTGTCGGCATCGGTGAGTCGAGCGTCCTGTTCCTCCTTCATCCATTATTATTACAGTCCACAAATAATTTCGTTCCATATTATCCTCTTTTTCCCTCCCCACTCCCGCCAGATCGCCCCCAACCAACCGTCCTTTGATCCCGGAGACTCGCCACGGAAACAAATTTTGTTCGAACAATTTTATTGACAATCGTAAATTTTGAGCTAATTAGATAGCTTATGCTGTTCAGTTCATTCTTTACGTATTACTTAATAAATGAAAGCAGTTTTACATATTAAATATTATTTGATACCAAAACACACACTAATTCTTTTGCTATCGGTTTAAAACAATAAAATTTAATCAGACATTACCTAATAACAATAGTTACGGAGTTGTGCAATAAAAATGTACATTTTTTTCCAATATTTCTGACTTATTTTTACAAAACTTTTAACTATCAATACAGTAACTTATATTGATTACGAAAACTTTATTTGTTTCTATGCAAGTTAAATAATATGATAAAAACCCTGCATAAATTTCCATTGGTATGTTTTCCATTTAGAATAACTGATTACTGATTACAGATTACTGTAATGATAGTCCAACGTTTTACAAAAAATAAGTCAGAAATATTGAAAATAAAATACAAACTTAGATGTCGCATATCTCCATAAGTATTATTATTAGGTCATGGTTGCTTGAACATTTTCGACTCATAATTAAATCAGGAATATAGTCCTGCGAGGATATTAATGTTTTACAAATAACCCCGTATAGAGTAGGTACTAAAATATATATTTTAACATCACAATCTTCTTTGGAATAGTAAAAGCAATAAAAATCAACATTGTAGGTATTATTTTTTATCTTTGTTCAGGCTCGTCGTGTTTGCTTAGTACGGACGCACAAACAGACCCAAACTGGGAATAATTTGTGTGTCCAGCCAGTTCTGCCGATGATAGCAGTGACAACACACTTTAATCAACTTTACGGCGTGGAATTATTTGGCCAACTCGTATTCGATGCTAAGGTTGGGGAAAAGATCGATTAGGTCTCTTTTGTTACGATCGACCTTTTAGCGGGGTCGATCTTATCCATCCTTCAGTCCGACGAAGTATCAACACTATGGTGGTAGATTATCAAAAATCGATTTGACTATTATAATTACATTAACGGGTTAAGTATGATCGAAAATGTGTTTCGGGATACGTGTACAGGTGATTATGGAGGTTGATTGAAGAAGTGGGTAACAAAAAAATTACTTTGGTTCGCATTAATTCAGTGTTGTGTAATGTTCATGTTTAGATTGCAAGCATGATCGTTCCGAAAACGTGTTTGTAATTGTGTTTGTAATTTAAAGCACTCGTACATCAAAGCTAACTTCCACATAAAAAATACTGGAAATTCTTATTTTTTCTATCCAAAGATACTCATATAAAAATGATCGATTAATACTATCACGGGACGTGGCCACGGGAGGCAAATTAAAACTCTACAATTTAATTTAAACACTATTCTTTAATTCGCACTTTTTCTTAATTAATCACTCGTCTGCGAAACGTTTTTTTATCGCTTGCTATAATACTCTGTTCAACTATCGACGTAAGTAGGTATTTCGCTCGGTTATCTGTGGCTTAGCGCTCCGTCGCCAACGTCGCACTGACACGTCAAAACAAACACGAACCGCCGCGGCACCAGCCCCGCTTTTTATACGAAACATGCTGGTTTTTCGAATCTTCGAGAACATTCTTACAATGTATAGTGTTTACGAGAACGTTCCCGTCGCTTCCAGACTGTTCCAAGAGTCTCCCGAATGTTGTAGATAGTAATCTCAGATTGCTGTAGGGGTAGTCTATAGCATTCCGTAGTGTTATTCCAAAGTGACATATTACAAGGGATACGGACAGTACGCAATAAGTTCTGTATATCATTTCGTTACAATACAAAATATATTTTTATTTAACTTTTTAGTGTTGGTTTCTACGACTTCAAAAAGGAACCTACCCGATGACACTCGCTTTTATCGTTTGTCGTTAAACATATCGTCGCTCGCATTGCTACAAAATTTTGCTCCCTTGTGATCACGTGATCTTCAGCACATAAAGCGTTCACTCGTGTAGCAAAACCTAGTTTTTGCTAGACGAGTAAACGATTTTTGTTTATGAACTTCGTTTGTTTATGAAGTCAAAATTTTTGCTCGACTTGCAAACCACTAGCATAACAGATTTCACTGTACAAGCTTTTGTATTATTTGGTAATAAGGAAAACGAAACATATTTATTTTTTTCTATTTAATTTTCTATGTAACTTTTTTTGTCTCGTATGAATTATTATTATGCGCGTTCTTCGAAATTGTTTGTAAGACGTTTTTATTATTGCCTACTCTAGAATAATTGAATTTATAGTTAATAAAAAAATCTTATTAGTCCACTTTTTTGCATCATTATGTATACAAACATGCGATTGAATAATTTATGTTTCAATTTCTTTACGGTAGGGGTTACATGGGACTCGAAGGTTAAAAAAAACATATTTTCTATAATTTTTTATACAATAAATAATTATTTTATTCAAACTTTTGAGTAGCAATATTTAAACAATATTTTAATAAATTTTTTAAAAATTCAGCCGTTGGGATCTTTTCAGCCGCATTGAATGTCGTACGAACGAATGTGTTTGTAGTTTTGAAAACGATTATCTGAAAATTACGTCGTTTTAGGAAAAATATCGACAATAACATATACACCTTAAATCGTAATTCAATAAACAGTTCTAATTTTCAAATCAATAACCAAATCATTCGTCAGCTTTTGAATTGAACATCTCTATGATTGGTACTCGATTCACTTTCGTGACAATAAAATTTTTACTCCATGTGCGGCAAAAGAAGATAACTTCATGAAATAAAATAAAAATGGATTTTTTTTTAATTTCCAAACCATGTCACCCCTAAATACTCACAAATCAAAGTCTTCGGACTGTTATATATTGTTATATACAGTAAAGAGAAGTCCGATTTTTGTAACTGTGTAAAAAATAAACGAAAAGATCGATTCGCAATTCTTAGATTGCACATCCCTATCGGTGGACCGATGAAGTGCGGCTATTATGTATTATTATTAGTAGATTGCTTACGCTACTTGAATTAATTTATCTGGGAGTGTCTTTTATTACCTGTAGTCACTCAGATATTTTGGCAACATTTCACACATCGGATGCGCTGCGACTGATCGCAATTGCCCGATAAGATTTATATTTTGCATGCTCGTATTTCTAATAATATATTCATATAATTTTACGTTCAGTATTGCTCTGACCTTGGTAAAACGCACCGTATTATTTGATCATCAGTCATGTTCAATTCTTTTTTTAAAGTTTGGCAAATTAGCATGTATTTTTCTAAGCCAAGCAAAATATCTGCGCTTCAATATAATAAAAAATTCATAATAATATATTAAAAATCAAATAAGGTGTTTTAAGCATGTACACTAAATTATTCTCTTCTAGAAAAATCTTTGTGCTTGTCCCTTTTTCGAACATTAGTGATTTTTTTTTATTTAGTTGGACTGCCTGCATTACACCTCCTTACACCTCTTATACAAGCAATTTTGCTTAGTATTATGGCTTACATTTTGTTTAAACCTTTATGAATATTATACTATACTATCTACAACCCGTCAACATTGACGGGGTTTTTATTTTTGAATATCAACTTTACATTAAGTTATTAATTATTAGTTTTATATTAACTAGCTATAAGCTTTCAACTGTCAACAATGATGGACTTTTTATTTTTGAATTTCAACTTTACGTTAAGTAATTCATTATTGGTTATATATTAATCAGCCAAAATAAGAAAAGTTTATTGGAAAATCAATCTAAAATGTAAACTGTTATGTGTTGTATGTTGGAATCTTACTAATTTTGAAAACGGAATTATGTTTTCATTTTATTTGATAATAATCCCAATTATAATAATTTCGTCGTCTATTCGTCCGTCCGTTTTTTCCTTTCACTTAGGTATACTTTAGGAACCGACATATAAAAGTACCCTCATTTTTGACGGTTATAGCTAGTGATAATAAATAAAACTGAATGATAGCAGCTAGGTACATACTAATTTTGAAAATTGAATGAGTTCAGCTATTGGATTCTAGGTACGCTTACGGATAATGGACATTCGAAATGATTTTATTATTGGGGATTAGTCAAAACAAAATAAGTGTATTGGGAAATCAATCTAAAATGTAAACTTTTATGTGTACTCTATGTAAATGTTTGGAAATATGAAACGGAATTGTGTTTTAATTTTATTTAATAATAAGATCAGCTACATACTAATTTTTAAAATGGAATGAGATCAGTTATTGGATTCTAGTTACGGTTACGGACGAACATTCGAAATTATTTTTGTTGGGGATATGGGGATAATATCGGCCCATATACAGTAATATTCCTAAAGGTTTAAATATTTATTTAAAAATATTTACTAAACAGTCGAAAAATTATTAAATTAAACATAAAAATTCACTTCGTTTAAACCACTATATTTTTGATAACACCAACTGACACTAATTTTTTTAATTTTAATTAAAGAGGCCCATAGAGATATGTTGATAGTTGGTACATAAATTTAATGCAAGCAATGATTATGTCTAGTCCCCAATTAAGATATGCACATTAAAATTGCAATAATTTTAAAAATACAAATACTTAAAACACTCAAAACAGACAATAAAAGAAAGTTGAAAATAGTGTCAAACGATAGGTTTACGCAAAAACAAGTTGCTAAAAATTTAAATGCCCACATTTTGTAATTTTTAGATTGCGAACGCTGGTTCTGAAACCAGTTGGTGTTACCAAAAATATAGTTTCATTTGAATTTGAATTTTTGCTTTACTACAGGTCGAATTTCGATATTTTATGAATATGTCTGAATTTAAAATAAAAAAAAACGCGGATTATTGTCCACCAACCTAAAACAATATGATAGTTTTTGCATTGACGTATTATAATATAGACACGTTATTCCCATACTGGCCGGCTTTCATATATAGCAAATGTTGAATTGAAAGAGACAACAAATCACATAATCATTCACTTAAAAATCGGGTAATTTGAAGTCACGGTGACTAAAATAACATATTCATTCTTACAATAGTGTACGATACACTGTTCCCTTTTCCCCGGGACTTGAGTTTTAGTATATTTCTCATTTAACGTGGAAACTTTTTATTGAATTATTTGTCGTCTCGTAAACACTAGGTTCAACACTCGAAGGCGCTTTTTTGGTCCGTTTCGTCACGTTTTGGGTCAAGGTCACCGGTGCCGTTGCGTCTTGAATTATTCACGGGTCATGGGATATTCAAGATCGGCGCTGCGGCCTTGCGGAGCCACGCCGCGCTCGTGCGTGGACTGCTTCATCTCCGCAAACAAATCTATAAACAATTCACAGGGAATCCCCCCCCCCCCCTCCCTGTTTATTCAGAATTTCTTCTTAGTTATTCTTTTTTCGGACCGTTGAGAGTTATATTTTAGTATGCAGCAAAATATACGCGTATGATGCGACGGATCTGATTTCAACTGCCATCTGGCGAAATCCTCCCGACGGTTATTAATCTCGGAATCTGCGAAGACCGACAGATGTCGCCGCTGCGCCGAATGACGTCCGTGTCGCGTCGATGCAGAACGTCGAACTGTAATCTGCGGATATCTCTTTGGTTGTCAGTTCTTGCGGCCGGTTTGTTTCGATTTTGAATATTTTCACATTATAAAGTCACGACTCACCAATGAAAAGCTGAAATTGCGGTTTGCCGAGTGTTATTTAATCAATAGTAATTGTTATAAATTACGACTTCAAGTTGATAAAAAAATTTGTTACCTGAGTCGATGTGGTTTAGCATTGTGGTCTGTTTTAGCATTTGATCATAGAACGCGTCCATCGTGTGTTAGAGAGTTTTTGTAGTACATATTAAGATCCTTAAGGGTAGAAATATTCGTTCATCTCGAAGTTCGCCGTACACGCGTCATACGACGTCAACACCACATTTCGAAACTGTTTGTACAACCTAACATAACCAATTGACGCTAAAATATTTAATTAGACATTTACATAATGTACCGTCCAAGCCTGGCGATAGAGGGCCATCGTGTTTACAGACGTACATATGTAAATAATTGGTTAATATCATTACTATCTATCAGTAGCTATAACCCGTCAAAAATGAGATACCTTTACATGTCGGCTCCTACGAAAAAAAAATACATTAAATTATTTTTTTTGAGTTTTGGAGTGATCCAAGGCTTTATAGGTCTAAGTATAAAAAAAATATAAAAATACAGACAGTTACGAGAACAGATAGACGGACAGACAGACAACGAAATTATTACAATTTGGATTTTTGTAGTATTGTTAAGGTGATCTAGAATAATAAACATACATAATATGTAGGTACACACGATAGAATTTTCGCGGACCCGGTCAAATCACTTCTGTCGCCGATCGTCTGTTCGGACGTCGCTCCGTCTCTGTCTTTCGCACACGGCAGTAACTTAGCGTAACTAGGATTGCCCCCTGCCCCTACCGCTTTGCCCCGGATAATCGGGGTTGCACCCGACGTGAATAATGTTCCTCCGTTTCCTCGACGAACGTAAACATTGTGGACTCGTAAACTTTCAATTGATCGCTCGTTTCGTTTTGATTTTATCCGTCCGAAAGAAGAACTCCGATAGGAATATAACATATCCGCTCTGGCACTTGAGCTTTATAGGTAATAAATAAGTCTTTAATGGCGACTGCACTACGTTCTATACTTTACTGTGTTCGCAGTTGTCTGTTGATTGCATTTTTCTTGTCTGTTCTCTAACAGTCTTGCTCTTTCAATAATTATAATACACGATTTTTTTTAAAAACCCACACTTATATCTAAATGTACATACTAAAAAGTAAAAAAATAAACTTGTGCCTCACTCTCCAAATAATATATATTACATTTTGTAATATTTATTACTTGTTACTTTTTATTAATTTGGTGGGCGCTTACGATATTGGTATAGACTACAGAATTCTGTTGAAAACGTCCACGCTTTTATTTGGAGAGTGAGGCAAACATTTTTTGGCCGAAAATTTTTTTTTTTTTTATGATAATGGATTAATTAAGAATGTTCTTAGTTTTTCATGCCCACTCAGAATCTTGCGGTTTGTCTCTTCTGGGGTATTATGGCGTGTTTTTACGACCATTTCGGATCTCATTGCAGGGTCCATCATCGGGGCTGATGAAACGTCGAAACGTGAAACGTCGGTCAGAAAGGTAAATAATCCGGCATAATACCCCAGAAGGCATAAACCAGAAAATGGATCAATTATTTGTGGATCTGATAATTGGTTCATGTATTGTCATTTAGTATACGTGCGTGTGCAAAATTTCAGTTCGATTGGACAGTCCGTCGCAGTTACTCGGTCCGCGCGTAGAGGTGACGTCACGGCGTAGAATCCTGATGCGCGGCGAGACGTTGTAGAGGCTTATTGGAGATTCAGACGTAGCGGCAGCGTAGTCTTGCGCTGGCGTTCCGTTGTCCGTTGCAGTTACTCGGTCCGCGCTTAGAGGTGACGTCACGGCGTAGAATCCTGATGCGCGGCGAGACGTTGTAGAGGCTTGTTGGAGATTCAGACGTAGCGGTTAAGTAGTCTTGCGTTGGCGTTCCGTTGTCCGTTGCAGTTACTCGGTCCGCGCGTAGAGATGACGTCACGGCGTAGAATCCTGATGCGCGGCGGTAAGTTGTAGAGGCTTGTTGGAGATCCGAGACGTTGGTATCTCGAATGCTGTATGCTATTGCATAGTCGTTCTGTTGTCCGTAGCCATGATGTACAAGTAGAAGTGACGTCACGGCGTGGACTCTGATGTGCAGCGAGACGTTGTGTCCTCTTGCTTGGAACAGGCAGTTATTTTATACTTGGTTTATTCTTTTGTCGTTTGGGAACCGTCTCTGTTGCCTCGTGAAACTTTGTGTCTAGTCGGCAATCGTTGACGATTTCAACGACTTCACTCTTTGTTCCCGTTTTGGTCGCCTGGGAAACGCGTTATCAGCAGGTCTGTTTCTTGAAGACGTAGACACTCGTGATTCAATTGAGTTCACGCTTCGTCATTGTTTGTTTGCTTCCGGCTGATCACTGAGAATAATTGTTTGTCAACATGCGTGTCTGGAAAGCGCTTCGTCCGCAGAAACTGTTGCCTCGTGTAACTTTTGTGGCTATCGGACGATGACCGCTTTAGATGTGGTAGTTAGTCTATTATAGGTGGAATTGGTGAAAGTTACACTGTGTAAAGTGTTCACATAAGCCAGTCATACGATACGTCGTAAGCCCTTTAAACGCCAAAAAAAAGACAGTACATCTAACACCCCCTATCACATAAACACTCGTTTCAATCAATGATCCATCGTCTTGTCAATGTACCTCTGTCTCACTCTAATTTTTAAATTGAAATAAATACAATAAAACAAATCGCATTTAATAATGGATACAGTACAGAATTATTGGTAAAATTTAAAAAAATAAATTAAAGAAAAATATGACTAACCAATTTTTATACAAATCACAGATAAATATAAATAATAATAATGATTATTGGTGAAGAATTTTATATATTAATACATTTTCGAATCAAATTTCAAAACATCTATCGAAAAATATTAGACCTGCATTTTATACATATAATAATATAGGGAAACTCCTCATAAATTCAAAAGATAAAGATAATATACTTAACAATTCAGGTGTTTATAAACTTTCGTGCAAAGATTGTACAGCGTTTTATATTGAAAAAACCGGCTGTTATTTTAATATAAGAGTCAAAGAGCATCTTAATAATCATGGCTTTTCTGAATTTGCAAATCATTTAGAAGAAAATGATCACGATTTTGATAACGATTTAGGACTTTCTATTTTACATATAAATAATTTTGGTCTGAAATTGAACAATTTAGAATCATTGGAAAATAGCAAAGCATTTAAAAGTAAACAAAACATTATTAAAAATCAATTAAATTTAACTACTAGTCCATTTCTAAAATTTTTTCCACTAATTTTGTGTAATCAAGAACTTCAGCAATAATTTTTTAAATAATTTAGAAAACCAAAAAAAAGATGTTCATCAAAACAAATAATAAATTTAATTAAAAACAAAAAAAAATTAATTTAACCCATAAAAACCAAGTTTTTATTATACTCCCTTTCTCATCTACTAGTGGAAACTGGTTTAGCGCTTAACCTACGCGTTGGGCTTCGGTCGAGCGACGCTACGAAAGGGAGTCATAAAAAATTTCCAAAAATCCAAAATTATACTATAATCAGGTTTCGCGTCTACCAAACGCGTTGAAATATTTTCGTACAACTTAATAAGTTGTATGAAAAAACCATTCAAAATTTGAAAAATCCAAAAATTTATTAATTTTTTTAACGAAATTTTGATAGATCTTCTTGATCGTCGCCACGAGTCTGCTTGCAAAGTTTCAGCTCGATTGGATCACGGGAAAGGGGTCAAAAATCGATCCAAAGTTTTTTCGTCAAACAACCAAGCAAGCAGATGCCACGAGTTAAAAAAAGGAAGTAAAAAAAAGACTCATATGCACATATAGCTTCGTCTGTACGAGACATCTATATATAGATAATATATCTCGATAAATAAGTGTTTTTATCTTTATATTAAATTGCGATTACTAAGCGTTGCAGAAATCACCAAATGCATTTGCTTTAAGAAATGTTATCGTGTTATCGTATCCGCCGGTTTAGTGAACTTCGCTGACGCCGAGGGTGGGTCTCGTCGCCAGCCGCGAACAGCCATTACGGAACCTCTCGTATCGAGGGTACTGCCGCGCGCAACACCGCCCCCCGCGGGCACGCGGCTGCACGTGACGGCGGCGGCGACCGTCTCGTGCGGCACGGAAACGGAAACACGCGAGCTAAACGAGGATGTTTCCCGGCAATCGTTGTGAGCCATCACCCCTAGAAGTTTTACCTGATTTCGAGTTGCTCGCCCGCCTTCAATCTCCCCGTTTCAATCTCTATTTGCACATATTGCAGAACGCCAAGGCATCCCGAAATATAACACGTAAACACCAAATTGAAAAATATATTATTTTATTATTATATTACGGGATGAATCTGAATTAAAGATTATGTGACTCCAAGGCTATTTTTATTTTTTATTATTCATCTTGTTCTTGATACATGCCGACGGGAAAAGGAGTCGCTCATCTCACTAGGAAGAACCTGAGCCGAGATGAGCAGCTTGCACTATAGGGAGAACAAAATAATTAAATTTAAAACAAAATACTACATAACTTGAAAACGAATCATTTAATTGAGGATATAAAAATAAAATGTGGGTAGTAAAAACAGTAGATATTATTGAAAACAAAAGCAATAGTGAAAGTTAAAAAAATATATGTAAAGAATCGTATATATGGATAGTAACAACGTGTAGATATTTTTGATTACCAAAGCAATAGCAAAATTAAAAAGAATATAGTAATAAGGCTATATTTGTGATAAATATTTATTTAAAAATAGTATTCAGTAATGGTTAATGAATGCTGATCTCACACGAGTAAGATCATTTTTGATTCTATTATATTTATTTATTTATTTAACGCCCTTATGGACAAATATACAGAATAATTTTTTTTTAAAATAACATAGATAGTTATTTTTTTTTTTTATTTTTTTATTTTTATTTTTTTATTTTATTTATTAGAGACACACTAACAGGATAATGGGTACATGACACTCAGATAATAAACATTGTAGTGAAGACTATGCCCATTATCCCAATTACAAGTGTCTTCGGCATGCTCTAGTAACATGTATTTTTGTAATTAATTATATTTCACATGTACATTTATGTATATTATATATTTGTGTTTGAGTGTAGTGCGATTAGTATTTAATGATCTATAGGTTCATGTCGTCGTTTAGAAAATGGATGTTGTGTATGAGTGAGTTTTTGAACGAAGATAACGTGTCTGCAAGAATATCAGCATCAATGTTAGGGTCGGCACAATACAAATTATATGTGCGACACAACCTTGTAATGGGAGAAAAGTAACCGACATTATTAGTGTGCTGACTTATTCTGAAGAACTCAGGGTTTCTTATACGGGGTTTAACATGCAAATTTATATCAGATAGACAGAGAGAATCAATAGCTCCGCTGAGAATCTTGTGTAGCACAATGAGATCGGATATTTTTCGTCGGGACTCAAGTTTGTGCATCTTGAAAAAGGCAAGTCGATCTTCGTAGCTGTGAAGGTTATTGTGTTGACCAGCTTTGTATGACAAAATACGTAGAAACTTTTTTGCACTCTCTCGATTCTCGTAATATGTGTTGTGTAATAAGGTGACCAAATAACTGACGAATATTCCAATATACTTCGTACTAGTGATGTATAGAGAATTTTTAGACTTTGAGGATTTTTAAGTCTTGAGTAATTCTGGTGATAAATCCCAACATAGTATATGCCTTGTTTGTGATATTATCAAAGTGGTTTCTAAAAGTGAGTTTAGAATCTAGCATGACGCCCAGATCCCTTATTGAATCGACTTTAGCGAGTGGAACGTCACCCAGTTTATAAACAAATTCTATTTTTTTAATATTTTTAGTGAAACTAATACATGAACATTTCTTAGCATTAAGTGACATATTATTTGCTTTACACCAAT